>PVKA01003373.1:0-75538 GCA_004027165.1 Ctenomys sociabilis
CATGTGTTGGTATATAAGTTTTGATCTACCTAGGTCTTAACCATCCAGCAGAAAAGTATAAAAGTATAAAAATGAAGTATACATCGTGAGCCCATAATATTAAGCTGAGCTGTAAATGGATATGGTCGACAATTTCTTTGAATAACTCCCTATGGTTGCAGAATGCTGGACTGTGTTGGAATGTGGTGTCGAGTTCAAGAACCTAAGGTAGTTGAATGTCAATGGAGTGCCCACTTTTGATAGGTGTAGACAAAGGAAGGGTTGTAGAAAGAAAAAATCATGATGTGTGTATAGACAGTACAGTTGGGATAGATAACGCTGTGCTTCTACATAATTCTATGATAGGCAAGATCTTCACTAATGGTGGTTGGACAGGATATTATGTCGGCTTTTAGTGCTATGGTCATCCACTAGGTAAATAATTATTGAATTTTTGATATAATTTCAGCTATAAAAAAACCTGTAAATGTAATATCATGTATGCACCTTGTACAATACCAAAACGGTATGAAAACAGTTTGCTATGTATTAATTCATCGACTCTGTATGGTTAGGGTGTTTTGAAACTGTCTGATTGACATTTGTATTTTAATAAAATAAAAATAAATGGAAAAAAAGAAAGAAAGAAAGATAGACATTTTGAATATAAAGACAACTTCTATAATATTTTTGGAAAGCAATTTGAAAATATAGAAGATAAATTTTAAAATGCCAACTTTGTTTTTTTTATTGAGAAACAAATAGCAATGAGACAGTTTCAAAATCGATTAGTAGGACAGTTTTTCACTAATTAATACATTGCATATTGTTGTCTTCATAGTGGTTATTCATAGTACAAGATGCAGACATGATATCCTGTCCAAACACTACTAGTACAAATCTTGCTTCTCATTGTATTAAGAGAAAGTAGCTGTATATCTATCCTATATTGTGCATACAGATACAAAATGGTCCTTCATTTGTATCCCCTTTTTTGTTTAGTTTTGTCAGAGATGGGTATTCCATTGCCATCTAAATACTGTCAGTGAGTGAATTCAGCAAAATAATCCAATATAGTCCAGTTGTCCGTAATAGTAGTGGGTTGTCCATGGGACGACGGGCAATGTCAGAATCTGTTGACCTGAGCCCTTTATAGCTCAGCAAATTAATATGAAAATTCCAACTTTGACTCTGAAAATTTTATGCCTAAAATTAGGAGTAGGCATCCCCTTGCCTTCATGGAATATTATACAAAACTGCCTGTTTGAAAGGTATATTATTAAGTGTAAAGATGCTTACGAAGTGGAAAGTGCAGGTTAGGGACAACTTGGTGTAGCAGGAGCCTACATTTGTAAAGGAGCAGCTTCTAGAGACAGTGAGTAGATTCGGGGATGTATGGCAGTTGTTGACCTACAGCTACTGGGCCTCAGTTGTCAATCATTTCCGTTGCAGTTCATCTTCTCATCCCCTGCTTTATCACTCCCATTACTTTGGTCAGTTTCTGGATGGCAAGATTGTAATTCATTCATTCACTCACTTAATGTGTGGATCAAGCGTGGAAATAAAATTAAGACTACCCAAATGTGAAAAGCAATGTCTGTTTATTCAGAGCTCACCGTGTTGAGGGAGTCAGCTACCGTCATTTGCATTTAGACTATACCCAAAGGCAGGCAGAGGAGTGGGAAAGATTTTCAGGCAAAGGAAGCATCAAGTAGGCTCACTGAAGATGAGCACCTTCTATGATTGGTTAAGAGTGCTTACTTGGCTTTTTGTAGTTGGTTTTAAGTTAGGAACAAGAACAAAAATTGTAGGCATTGTTAGTTATTAAGTAAACCTTGGCCATTTACAGGAATCAGGGTACAGTTTCCTGGTGTGGTTGCTGAAGACTGTAGTTACTACTGCTTGAATGGATAACATGTTGGCTTCCTAGATGGGTTACTGCAAGCTGTGAATCATACATCTCTTTGTTTTATGGTCTGGTTAGTACATGGTTGCATAGTCAGTGTCATGTAAGCTTTGGGGAAAATACTGGCTCTACAAAAGTCCATGAAAGGGCCAGGGATATAGCACAGGGACACAGAGCCTGCCTGGAAAGCACAAGGTCCTGAATTCCATTCCATGGGGGTGAGGGGAGCAGAGGGATGAAGGGAGGGGGGAGACAGACAGACAGACAGACAAAAACAGAGACAGAGACAGAGAGATTTCTTTTTTCATACAAGTTTTCACCATAATTTTTTATCTACATAATTTTAAAATTCTAGAAAAGTTACAAGAACAATATATATAAGAAATACTCAGCCTCATGGAATCACTCTTCAGATGAAAAAGACATCCCCTTGTTTTGAAATTTTCTGGCTAATTTATTCATGCTCTGCGGTTGGCAGGTCCGTCCATCTCTACCTGGCACTACTGCATTTGAAATAAAATCCACAGCCCATCACCAAGCCCTGTGAGATGTTGCAGTGTTTGACCCTGGCCAGCACTTTCAGCCTTCCTCTCACTATCCTCAGTTCACTTGCTGCTCCACAAATAGCACTGGTCATTCCCCTGCTACAGAAGCAACCACTCCAAGACAGATAGTAAAGATGTGCAGTTCCTACAGAAGTAGTTAAAATATCTGCACACACCAACCATTTAAAATGAAGTCAGTGGTCTTGCCAGATAGCTTACAAGATTAAAGCACCTGCTGAGGCAGACACAGGGACCAGGATTCAATCCATGGCATGTTGTGCTGGCCCTACCCCTGGAGCGCGCTGAGTCTGTGATTGAGGCTGGGCGTGGTTGCATGCGCCTGTAATCCTAGTGCTTGGGAAGGTGAAAACAGGAGGACCACTACAAATCCAATTGGTATAGTAAGACCCTATAGACCCTGTACTGAATAAATAAAAAATAATAAAATGAAAGAAGTCAGTGATTAGACACTGACTTCTCCTTGCAAAATGAGTCTTTTGTTAAACTAGATTCTAAACAGTTGGCACCATTATTTGGGGTTTTGATGATGATGATGATTATATATATATATATATATATATATATATATATATATATATATATATATATATATATGCTTCAAATTAACAGGTTTTGTCACTTACATTTCTACTATGGAACTTAATTCAATCAATTTCTAGTTATATAGTGGTCTCTAGGAGACCTGGACTCAACCATATGCATTTGTTTTATTGTTCATTTTATTTATTTGTTTGTTTATTTATTTGACACAGCTCAGACTCACAGTGATCCTCCTAATCCTTCCCAGTAGTGGGATTAAAGGACTACGCCACAATGCTGGGTCACAGTGGCCAGCTCAGTGCACCCAGGGGTGGGGCCAGCACAGCGTGTGGTGACTGTGATCGAACCCTGGACCCTGAGCAGGCACTTACTTGGCTGAGCTATCTTGCTGGCCCTATGCATTTGTTTTAAGAGCAAGTTTTTAGGTAGCAGTTTGAAATTGCTGGTTATCAACATGAGCACAAACCATGCCTCTAACTTCATGACACTATGTATTCTCACACTGAAACAATAGATTCAAAGCAAATGAAAGCCTAGTGATTGTAAAGATAAAGAGCTAGGAATTGGGGCTGGGGAGATGGCTCAGTGGAATAAGCACTTCTCTGGCAAGCGCAAGGGGCTGAGTTCAATCCCTGGTTCCACCAAAACAAAACAACAAAAAAAAAGAGCTAAGAATTATCCCTTCAACTCTACCATACATGGTGAGCATTTGGAAGTGTATTTATGCTTTTAAAACAGTCAACAGCATGTCTTACCTTTTTGCTTTACAAACCTTACATACATGATTTTTAAAATTTTAATAGTAGATGTTTTAAATTCACTATTTTCTATTGATTGTCTAAAACCTAAGAGAGAATGAAGAATATTTTGCAATTGTGTAATTTTATACTTTTATCCTAATGTAAAGATACAGGTGAAGTATCAGCCACAAAAAATATTTGAAAACAGCCAGCATTTATACTGGTCAGTATACAATGAAACATTAAAATTGTTCTTTGATGATCTATACCTAGAAATTATAGTGGTCTTTAACTATGTAGCAAAGAAATGAAACAGTATGTAGAAATAGAATCAAATTATGGAGAGGAATTTAAGGAGAAATGACACAAGACACGGGTCTATCATTGCCAAACACTGAAGCACAAAGCTTAAGTCTTATTCATGGTCCCTAAGAACCAGACATGCAAACAAAAGCAATAAATCCAATAATGTCACATTCACTATCATTCAACCATACTTTGTGATTTTTGTTACCAGAAGAAAAACTTTGAAAATTTTTACTGAACAAAATTGAAATTGATGATGAAATCTCTGGCCCTGATAGTGGCTTTCTACTGGGGGAAACATGTGGGATGGGATTTTCATGAATCTCTGCCAAAATTGTATTCAAATTTAAGACATTTTGGAAAGATCTTTCTCCAGTTTCTTTCAGAAACTCTTTCAAATTACAATTAACAAATGATTGGCAAATTTGCCGAAGTTACAGCTCAGAATGAAAAACTGTAACATTATCTACAACAGCAGCAGACTTTATATTGATAAAGGAAGAAGTTTGTCCATATTTAATTTAATAGTATTAGCCTGTTTTCCTATTAATTTAATGGTATTAGCCTGTTATGTGTCTTTGTCTTTCTTGTACTGTATTTTTTCCTTTGACATGGTAATATATATGAAATCTAATAAAAGAAAATGTTGTCACTGTCTACATTTTTTCTGCTCATTATTACTATTTGTTTCATTTCTGAATTATGACCAAAAATCATTTTGACATATAGAGGAAAGAGGATGCTGCAATAGTCTCCACTGTGTATCAAATGCATCGGGCTGGCCTCTGTCCTGGTGTCCCCTGGAACACATCAAGCTGTTGTCAAACTCAGAGGCCTTACACCTGCTCTGTCCCTGCCTCATTCTCCTCCCAGATTCCTGAGTGGCTAGTCCTTTCCAATTCTACATTGCCCTCACCAGGGCATTTCTTACACTGTACCTTCTTCTGCGACACCCAGCTTCAAGTTGCACGTTATCTTGATTATTTGACTATTGGTGGTTGCATCCTGCCACCAACATGGAAATTCTGTTGTTGACCTTTGTCAGCCTCAGTGTAGCACTGGATGGGTAGAAACCATCTGTGGCATTGACCGTGGGCTTGGAGGAGACACAACTGGCCTGGAGGGGCAGGTGGACAAGGTGGGATCTACGAAGTGCAAGCTCAGAGTTGGGAGCTGGAAAGAGAGCAAGGCAACAATAGTCTAAGTGAGGGGACACCCACCACGCAGGGAATGGCAGGTGAGCAGGGTGCCTAGAGAGAACAGCTGTGGCACGAAAATGACAGGGACCCTGAGATAGTGAGCCCAACCCAGGGCAGATGACAAGAGATTTTAAGACATTTGAACTGTATGTTGAATAATGTAAGAAAGATATCTGGATCTTTGTTCATATTGTGGCCTTAGAGACTGAATCCAGGGCCTTTGCCCTGAGCTACACCCCTAGCCCTTTTTGTTTTATTTTGAGACAAGCTCTTGCTAAGTCACCAAATTGCTCAAGCTAGGTTCAAATCCTGATCCTCCTCCCTCATCCTCTCACAATGCTGAGATGACAAACATCTCCCACCCCATCTCACTCAGGAAGGGGTTTGAAGCGAAGGAGTGACAGGACCTGATTTGCCCCTTCAGAACCATCTCTGTTGCCAAAGAGAGGGAATAGAGGGGCAAGAATAGGATGGGATGTGAAGTGAAGTTTGTCCAGGGATGTGCTCTTCTGATCTTCTGAAGAATAATGTCTGAGCTGTGGCATGTAATTGATGATACATTGTGACAATTTGAGAAGTTTAGAAGTTGGACTAAATAATTCAGCAATTCTACATCCTAGGGCATAGATGACATGCCCTAGGGCAACTGTTTGTGCTCCAGAACATAACTGTTCATTTGTTGTCCTAATCTGAGAAATTTAAAAGTTTAAGTAAGTCAGCAGGGCCCAGGGTCCTCATCCTGTAAACATCCTTATCCTGTGCAAGAGGAGAGCACAGAGATGGTGTGAGTGCTGCACATATCCCAGGACAGGTAGCCTGTGTACAACATAAGTGTGGGAAAGAGGCTTGCCCTCTCACTCTTCACTCTATCTACTTTCGCTGTCTTCTGCCACCATAAACAGTTACCCCTCAGCCATGCCACCTGGGCTGGAAGCCAGCTGATTATGGACTGAAATCTCCACAAACTGTGAGCCCAATACACCTTTATTCCTTTAACTTTGGGTACCAGGTATTTTGTCTCTGCAAGAAGAGAAAAATAACCATGACATAGCGTAAGCTCAAGCTGATCACCTCTACCTATCCCTCAATGGCAGGGATTGCTGCTGATCCTAGAGCAAGTCCCAGAAAGAATTGATGGAGTCAGAACGGCCAGGGAAGAACGGACAGAAGGGCCTCCTCAGACATAGCAGCGGAAAGCAGCAGGCTGGTAGGTCTATGAGCACTGGGCGTCTTAGGGCAAAGGTGGGCTCGTGAGGGGCACCAGTGACTGTGACAAGATGCGTCTGAACCACAGTGCTGAGTCTAAGAGCAGTGACAGGAGCTTTCCAGAGCCGGGGCTCAGCATACTTTCACCTTCCGTCCTCATTAAGCCCAATGGCAAGGCCACAGAGTGGTCTCTGAGGAGCAACACAAATGCAGCATTTCAAGGAGAAGCCACTAAACTGTGAGTACCCATCAAGTGCTTGTGGTTAAGACCCACTTTGGCAAAGAAGCCACTGCAAGTCTCTCTGACTCTGAATCCCTGGAACCTATGCCCAGTGGCTGCACGGGGACACGCAGATGTGGCTCAGGACCTGGTAGAGACTCCAGGGACAACCTCCCCTGACATTGGTGGCCACAGCTCCCTGTGTCCCCGACTCAGCTGCTGATGTAGGAGCTCTCCAGGAATAGGGAGCGAAGGGCACGCTTTGAATCTTTACATGCCACAAGGAAGAAAATCAATTTCAATGCCCAAAGGAGGGAATTACTGCAGGAAAAGGTCAACAACCACTACAAGTCGCTGTACTGTCTTGGAGACTTGGATGGGAGAAAATGCCTCAGAGTGAGGTAAGGCTTCTCCAAGGTCTGCACAATCCCCCTCTCCCCAAGAATGGTGTGCAGGAGTCCAGGGTGGGGGATGGGGGAACACAAAGAAAGAAGTTTCTTTGTGTGTGCATAACTATGGCCAAATTCCAAATTCTAGATTGTGCTCCTGAGGCAAGACCTTTCCTTGAACTGCAGGCTTCTGACTTGCCCGATCATGGAGGAGCAGGCTGACATTTTAGCATTACTGTGACAGCAGGAGCAGGACCAGCCATAGCACCTACTTTACTTGGAGGAAGAGACAGTTTATAGCTCAAGTTAGAAACCCTGGGTCTCTAATAACCCATACAAGGGCTTTGGACCTGATTTCTAGACCCACTGTTATCAAGACAGAGATATTTCACCCATACCCAAGAACCTCCCCTTTCCCTGAGGCCAGCACAACAGAGCAGGATCAAAGCAGAGCTCCAAGGGGAGAGAGGTCCCAAGTCGGCACTGAAAATAGAGGCCATGAGGTATCCAGATTCCTCCTCACCTGGGTAATGCAGAGAAGAGTACATGCTCAGTATCCTGGGATTGCTAGAGATTGGGTGGGTCCACTGAAGTCACCACTTTCTGAACACTGTATTAAGCTCAAAACTCATTTAGATTCCAAGGAGCAGCGCTTCAACCTTATTTCCTACTATTTAAAATTAGGCAACCCAGGAAGTAGAACATAATGTTCCTAGCCAAGACCCAGCACCCATGAAAGACAATGAAACCTTGGAGTGAGAAAGTACTTTAAGAAAGATGCTGGATGTGGTGGTTAATCTCAGCAATGTGGGAGGCTGAGACAGGAAGACACTTGTAATCTCAGCAACCTGGAAGCTGAGGCACAAAGATCATAAATCTCAGACCAGTCTGGACTACTTGGAGATTTAGTATGTCAGTACAAAACACATAAAAACAAAAGGCTGGAGATGTAGCTTAGTGTGGAAGTCCTTGGCTTAATCCCTAGTACCACAAAAAGGGCAGAGGAAGTAGAGACAGGTAAACAGAGTGTGGGTGAGGGTGTCGCTCACTGAATGCTGTGGAAAGCCCTAGGAGGAGAGGGAGCCCTGCGGAGCCACTGCCTGGAAGCCACGCCCTAACGCTGTCCACAGTCTGAGGCGAATTAAAATAAAATTAAAAACTGGTGGAAGGACACCACAAACACTATCCATAAAAGAATGATAAATTAGACTTCATCAAAATTAAAAACGTGTGCACTGCAAAAGATGCTATTAAAACAATAAAAAGACAAGCCACAGCTTACGAGAAAATATTTGAAAATCACATACTCAACAAAGGATTTGAATCCACAGTCTATTAAAGAACTCTCAGAACTCAATAAAAAGAACATAAGCAGCCCAATAAAACATAAGCAAAACTTTTAACAGGCTCTAAACCAAAAGGTAGACAAACAGCAAATAACCACAGAGACAGGGACTGAGCATCAGTCATCATCAGAGGAACACAAATTTAAGCCACGATGTTAATCCCTCTTAGATTAGCTATAACACAATAACACAAAAATGATCATAATAAGTGCCAGTCAGGGTACAGAGCAACTGGAATTCTCTCCCATTGTTTTAAAAATGGTAGAACCACTTTGGGGAATAGTTTGGTGGTTTCCTATAAATTTCAACCCTGGACAAAAGCAAATTTATGTTTCCACAAAACTCTAAATCCAAATGTTTCTTAGCTAATTTATACATATCATCAAAAAATTGCAAACAACTCAAATATCCTTCAGCTAGTGGATGGATAAATGAACCTGTAAAAATAGCCATTCAATGGGATATTATTCAGCAATAGAAAGAAACAAATTGTCTAATACACACAATAATATGGGGCAACTTGAAATGTGTGTTGCTAGGTAAAAGAAGCTGGGCAAAAAGGCTAAATTCTACTTGATTCTGTTTCTGTAATCTAAGAAAACCCCAACTGTGGGATCAAAAAGCATCAGTACTTACCTGGCAGTAGAGGTGTGGGGTAGGTTTAAGGACAGAGGGACTTTGTTTTCTTTTCTCTTTTTTTCATGTATATGGGAGGTGGGGGTACTGGGAATTAAACCCAGAGCATTTTCACTGAGCTACATCCCCAGAGATTTTTTTTCTTTTATTTGGAGACAGGGTCTCACTAAATTGCTACATTGCCGAGGCTGAACCCAAACGTTAAATCCTCCTGCCTCAGAGTTTTGAAATTACAGGCATGCACCACCATCTTCAGCTTGTTCAGTACCTTCAGGTGGTAAGGATTGCGTGATTGTTGACTGCTCAGTTTGGTCTAGACTCTTAGAACTATACACCAAAATGAGTTACCTGTGTTGCATGTGAATTTTACAAAGTACATAAGTTGGTCAAAGGGTTATTTGGAGACAAGCTCCTCTACGTGGACCTACCCCCAAATGCAATGAACAGGACAAGGAGGTCCCACCCACTACTGAGGGTTTGCACGGCTTGAGAAGGGCACCACGTACGACCTCAATGGATCACTCCAGAGCAAGACAGAAGCAGAGAGAAAGCCTGCATGGAGCCTGAGGCTCACAGAGGAGATGGGGTTGGACTTGGACCTTAAGGCATGAGTGGACCCAGGTGTGTGGATACTGGGTGGGCAGAAGTCCATGTGCACAGCCAGACAGGGCCAACTCCCAGAGGAGAGGCTGGTGGGTGTGTGGATGGAAGGCTGGACCACACATGCTGGGGTAACGCACATAGCAGGGACTCGTTTGGGAGCCAGATGGACCATAAACCAATATCAACATGTAGTCCATTGAACTCAAATGGAAAAAGGAGTGTAGGACAGACCTGCTTACCAACTGCTTCAAATTGCCCATCAGAAGGAAAAATATCAAGCAGAGGTCATAACAACCCCACTAATTGACAATTGCAGAGGGCCTCCCGTGTGCCCGGGCGCAGCAGGTGCCAGGGGTGTGCTGACTCACTCCATTCTCCCACAGCTGTGGGACACACTTTTATTACTCCCATTTGGCAAGTGAGAAAATTGAGGCACAAAGAGACGAGCTGACAGGCATGAGGTTTACGTGCTCCAATGAGGCAGAGGTGAGATGGAAAGCCAGGCACTTAGCTTTTAGCTCACCCTCTTAACCTCCACTGCTGAGTTACTGTTTGAGCTAGATAGATAATTAGAACTTGAGAGGGCCAACCAAATAGCTCCCCAGGCCTGCATGCCAGCCCCACCCCCGGGGTGCAATTGAAACTGAGCATGGTGGTGCATGCCTGTAATCCGAGCTCTTGAGAAGCAGTAAACAGGAGAATCATTATGAGTCTGATCTAGCAGTGCGGCCCTTAACACCCTGTAGACTCTTTCCTAAAATACAAAAAATAAAAGAAGAGCCGCACAGAAAGCTCGGACTGTACTGTTCCATCTTCATCTTCACTTGTATGTCAGCGGTATACCACTCCAACATGCACACACACACACACGCGCGCACGCGCGCACACACATCCAACCTTCAAGGCTCTCTGGAGTTCCCAATAACACTTGTGTAGGATTGATTGACATATATGTGTGCACAGATATATGAAGGGACACACAACATACATACACACACACACACACACATGCACACATGCACACAGGCACGCACACACACACTCCAGGTCAGGTTGAGGACACATGCAGTTCAAGTTCATCGCTCTCCCCACCAGGAAGCTCACAGAATCAATTAAGTCATTCGCCACACAGGGCTCACAAGACACTAGTCCTTAAAAATAATAAGTCTTCTTTCAAAAGAGGCGAGGACATACAAGCAGCAGTGGGAGCCAAATGACGTCTGAACAGTACAACCAATAAATTAATTTCATGTGGAAAAAAAACTGGATTGGCCCTGGGTTAATAAAGATCCTGTCGACATAAAGATCTCATTATGACACAGGCTTCTCTGGCAAAGGTCTTGTCTGCTGAAGCTGTTTTGGATTCCAGTTTCTCTGGGGTCCTCCATGCCTAACAAATATTCCACATCAAATGCAAAAAAGATGGACCTGTCTAGACATCCCATTGCATATATTAAAAAACAAACCACCCAGCCCTCTTGTCAGTTACAAAGAAATTAGTCTGGTGTACATTTACCCTCCTTTCTGTAGCCATTGGCAAAATTGAAGAGGAAGGGCAATACAGGCATCTAACTCCAGAGCAGGACTTGCATCTTCAGGAATAGTTAGCAAGCTTCTAGAAGATTCTGAGGTCTCCTAGAGAAAAGTCAAAGGGGAAGTTTGGGTTGCAGGGCCAGCAGTCTCCTGGGAGAAGCACAGACACATTAATGACTCACTGATGAAACACAGACAGCTCCAAATCCAAATCTGCAGTGCTTCAGCCAAGGCCAAGTTCAAGGCTCCCTCCGGCATGGCTGAAAAACAAATGCTCAGTGAGAACACAGATAATGGAAACATGGAGAGGGGATGGAGATTTAGTTAATCTCATTAATATCAATAATATTCAGTGTATATGAGTGTTTGCTTGACATCTACTCTGGGAAGGCACTCAGTATTTGGTGGCAGTGGTGGAAAGCATATCTGTGTGTCCTCTTCAGCTTTCCATGCAGACATCAGACATGGAGTGAGAGGGAAGACAGGGCCAAATTCAAATTATGGGCTGGACCCTGCCCACCTCTTCATCCTGGTCCTTACTTTCCTTCATCCTGGTTGATGGCAATCTCAGAGTTCAGCTCCTCTTGGAACACAGCCCAGAGCCCTACACATGCTATCCTCTCGCTCTCTCTGTAAGGCTCTCACTCCAGGCTTTGTTCAGATGGCTGTCCTCACACTTGCACTTGTGTTCTCAGCTCTTCCCCAGGGGCTGCCCCTATTGTCTGTGCAAATTCCAATTCTTCCCTGCTTTCATAAGTTTACATCATTTGTGCTGTTTATTTCCTTCACATAAAATATTAAGGTCATTGTCTTAGCTCCTTTTATAATGTTGTAGCAAATTACCTGAGGCTGGGTAACTTATAAAGCAATGAGACTGATTTGGCTCATGATTCTGGGGGCTGGAAGGTACACAAAGTGTGGCACCAGCGTCCTGGTGAGGGTCCTGCTGGCTGTCCACAACATGGTAGAGGAGTGGAACGGGAACTTCCCAAAAGCAGAAGGGACCCTGGTGTGAGACCTCCCTTTGTAATAAGCTGCTCTGAAGCCACATTATTAATGCATTCATGAGAGTGGGGCTTCCCTAACCTAATTACTTCTCAACAGGCACTACCTTTCAAACTTTCTACCCTCTTCACAGCTCCACACTGGGTTGCAAGCCTTTGGTCCTCAGACCACAGCGCTCTTACATACTTATTCTATTATCTGTCTCTAAAGCAGCATCAGAAGCAAGCTAGGGACAGGAAATTAATCTTTCTTGTAAACCACTAGAAACCCAGTTAATGTAGTAGGCTTGGCACCTAAAAGGAATCCAGAAGATGATTTTAAATAAAGTTATGAGGTAGCCTGTGATGTAGGGAGGCTATTACAGAAGGTGGCTAGTGACCCCACCCCAAAGAGTTGACATTTAGGCCAAAATCAGGATAATGGGACTCAACATACCAAGGAGGAAGCTCAGCCAGGTCTTTCCAGGAAAGACCTAATGCTTATGGAATTAAAGAAAGGAGAGCAGGGGTTATATGAGTCAGCTTTCCATTGCTGTCATAAATACCTGTGACAATCAACTTTCAAAGAGAGAAGGTTATTTACAGCTCAGATTTATTTTTAATTTGGTACAGGGCCTCACTATGTAGATCAGACTTGTAGTGATCTGCCTGTGTTCAGCCTCCCACGAGCTGGGATGACAGGTACACAGTACCACGCCTAGTCTCAATCACTGTTTCAACGCGCCCCGGGGCAGGGCCAGCACAGCACACCTGGGATCGAACCCTGGCTGCTGTACTGTACCTAAGCAGGCACTTTAGTCCTCTGAGCTACCTGGCTGGCCCTGGGCTCAGATGTTTAGATGCTCCTGCCCATGCGCCCGTTGGTCCCATTGCCTTTGGGCCTGTGGCGAGACATACAGAAGAATAAGCTGCACACTTCACAGAGACAACACTAAAGCAAGCAAGAAAAGGAGACAGGGTCCCACAGCTCCTTTTTATTTTTTTATTTTCAAGAGGAAAATAAACAAAAACAACAAGGGCAAAGACACAAACAAAGCAATATAAAACAATGAAAATGGTACAGAATTTCAAAACAAGAATAGAAAACTAACAATGGTTGCTATTGAATGCACGGCTATCATCAGATGCACGGCTATCATCAGATTCCCAGACATAGGCACGCAAGTTTGATCAAATGATTCAACATTAACTCTTCCTTTTAATAAACCTTAATTTTTTCCCTATCCTTTTTACTCTTTATTTTTCAATGTATTTTTAAGAGGGTAAAAAAGCAATAGATAAGACATTAGAGATGACACACATTTAAAAAAAAAAAAAAAACAAGAGGAAAGAGACTGAGTCATGGTTACTACATCACACATTTCTGTGAAATGCAAATTAAAACAACATGGAGACATCATCTCACTCCAGAAAGAAATCAAGCCATAACAAATGATGGAGAGGCTGTGGGGAGAAAGGGATCCTTCTCCACTGTTGATGGGATTGTGGACTGATACAACCACAGTGCCTTTTAGAAGCATGGCCCAAAGACCTCCCACTATTCCCTGCCTCTTAAAACTTCTACCACCTCTCTGAAAACACCAGGCTAGGAAGCAGGCCTTTCAGGCATGGGCTTTGAGAAGACGTTTATTATTCAAACTCCAGCAGAGGTAAAATGCAGGCAATAGAACGTGTGGCTAGAGAAGGCGGCAGTGGTGTTTTAGGGAGCCCCAACCCTATGTTAGAGATGACAGGCAGGCTCCGAAGGGTTGAAAGAAAATAGAGGCTATGGCCTAATTTATATTTTAAATGATGGTCGTGGTTATTGCACAGAGAATGGATGACAAGAGGACAAAAACAGAGACAAAAAAGACCGGTTAGTAGGTTCAACGGTATTGAGCACTAATGAAGAAATGAGTTAAAAAGTAAAGGTGAAGAAAATGGAGAAGTTAAGATATACTCTAAGGCAGAGGCTACTGACTGGTTCAATATGGGTCTGTGAAAAATGGAGGTTAAGGACAGTCCCCTTATGGCCCAAGTGTGAAAGGATTGTCCCATGGGTCACAGTATTGAGAGGTGCTGTGAGCTTGTAATACAGAAGGTCTTGTGGGAGGGCCTGAGGTAAACGGAGGTGCATCCTCAAAAGGGACTGTGCTCCACTTTCCCTCCTTTTCTCTGCCACACACTCCCGACCACGGGGAGGGGAGAAGAAAAGAAGTGAAGGAGAAGAGGGAAAGGAAAGAGACTAAAAGAGAACCCCTGACAAGTTTCTGAGTGTGGCACAGGGACAGAAGTTCGGCCTGTAAGAACTGAAAAAAGGGGTGAGGGCAGGCATAATGGCTCTTGCCTGTAACCCCAGCACTCAAGGAGGCTGAGGCAGGAGGCCTAAAACTTCAAGTCCAACCTGGGCAACTTAGTGGTTTAGAGAGATCCTATTTCAAAATAATTTCTTGTTTTTTTAATACTAGAAGCGTAGCTCAATGTGAAAGCCCTGGTGGGGAGGGAAGGGGACAGAGAGAGAAGGACAGAAGGGGAGAGGGAAGGGCCAGCAAGATAGTTGAGCAGACTAAGCCCTTGTTTTGGCAAACATAGGGACCGGGATTCAATCCCTAGTCCCACATGCCCTGCAGGCTCCTCCCCCAGGGCGCACTGAGCGGGCAACAGAGTCAGGTGTGTTTGCATGAGCCTGTACTGCCAGTATGAGGGAGGCTGAAAATAGGAGGATGAGGATCACTCTAAGTCTGAACTGTGTAGTGAGATCCTGCTACCAAACATATCAAATGAAAAAGAAAGAAAACATGGATAAGAAAGAAGGGAGGAGAGAGACAGACAGCAACAAAGAGACAGAGTGAGAGAGAAAAAGAAAAGGAGAAGAAGGAAAAAGAAAAGAAAAGGAAAACAATCCCCCGTGGGGGGAAGAGGAAAATATAAAGATGTGAAGGTAGCATCCATAAGCTATTCTCTACTTCTCCTGTAAGGGTAGATACACTTTTTAAGGTGATAAAAATTAAGGAAATGATCAGAGGGCGAGATGTAGCCAAGAGCTGACACTTTCAAAAGGTGAGACATACTGAAGCCTGGTTCAAAACTAATCTGGACCATCCAGTTTTTCTAAGAACTAAGCCAGTCAAGAAGAGGTAGGAAATACAGAAAAGTGGAGCAAAGGGACTGTGAGCAGGCAGCACCTTTGGGAAGCGTAGACAGGCATGTGGATCACTGCAAAGGTCCCAGGTTTGATCCCTAATACACACACACACACACACACACACACACACACACACACACACATTGCTTCCACAAGCTCAACAACCCACTAATCATGAAAGTGGACATCATTCTCCAAGCCGTGGCTCAGGTTCTAGATGCAGGTCCCAGTATGGAAGAGACACCACTCTGTCCCCTATTCTAATCCAATACTCAGGAAACCATCTCATGGGATTTGGTTTCTTGTTCTTGTTTTTAACCAGGAAAGGAAGCGATTTCATGCTAATTTGTTAAGGTCTGCTTGGGGGCTTCTAGCGCATGTGGGCCGTCCATTAGTACTGACAGGTTGAGAAAAGTCTGCTCTGGCTTACAGTGTTTGGAAAGGCTTCCATGAACCTGGGACCCCAGGCAAGATGAGAAAGCAATCATCTCTGTGGGCAAGCCTTTTGCCTCAATCTCATCTTTGTTCAAATGCCATTTTTCAATGGGACTCATGGTAGCCACCTAATTTTAGATTGCATGACCACATTGCAAACTGGATCCCTTTCTTTCTCTTCCTGATTATTTTTTGTTTTGTTTTGTTTTGTTTTTGTCAAATAGTACTTTTGTTAAACAGCACTTACAGAATGTCTGACACTAAGTGATTTTTAATGAATGCAAATTTATTGACTCACAGTTCTGGAGCCTGGAAAGTCAAGAGAATTCTTTCTTTGTCATCACATGGTGGAAAGCAGAAAGCAAAGAAGAAAGCTGGGTGTAGTGGCACACACCTGTACTTCCAGCACTTGGGAGGCTGAGATAGGAGGACATTTGTAAGTTCAAGACCAGCCTGGGATACAAAGTGAGATCAAGGACAGCCTGAGCTGCATAGTGAGACCCTGCCTCCAAAAAAAAAAAAGAAGAAATCAAAGAAGCAAAAGAAGTCCAAAGTCACCTTTTATAATGCACTGATTCCATCCTCAAGGGCTGTCTTCACGTCTGTATCACCTTCCATGGACTCGACTTCCTAACACCACTACAACAGTAACCAAATTCAACCATATGTTTGGGAAGCAGCAAACAGTGAGATAGAATGGTTTATGCCAGCCCCCCCAACTCATGTCGTTCTCAAACACAGAACACATTCACTCTATTCTATAAGCTCCAAGACTCAGTTCATTCCAAATTAACCCAACAATTAAATGTCTAGAGTCTTTGAATCACACATGGGTGAAATTCAAGGTGCCGTTCACCGTGCAGCAAATTCTCCATCAACTGTGAGCCTGTGAAGTTGCACATGTCGTGCTTTCAAGCTTCAAAGGCAGAACAAGTATAGAATAGATAGGATAGATATCCTTCTTTCAAAAAAGACAAGAAGAAAGTTGGAGCTAGATCCCAAGTAAGTGCAAGACACAACAAAGAAAAACTATAAACCTGGAGGATATTCTCTTTTGATTCCAAGCTCCTCTTTCTGGGTACACTTGGGGCACTTTGGGTCCTCCCAGGTCTTGGGCAACCCTACCTGCATGGCCTTGCTGAACTCCACGTGCCACTCTCATGGATTGGAATCTGGTACAAGCAGCTTCCCCAGGTTGTGCTGCACATTGGTGGCTCTATATTTCTGGGGCCTCGGAGCCAACCTTGCTCTATGGTTCCACTAAGTACTGTCCTACTGAGGGCTTTCGGCAGCGACTCCACTCCCACACGTGTCTCTCTCTCTGACTGCCTATGATGTCTTTCAAAATCCAAGTAGAGAAAGCCAAGTTTCTGTAAACCTGAAGAAGTAGCATCCAGGTGGACACCACCAGTATCACCACTTGAGCCCTCTGGAATGACCCCTCTGGCAGTACAGACCACATCTGGACCCACTTAAGCCACGATTGAGGCAACTTAGGATCTTTGCTCTTCAAAGCAGAGACCAGAAAACAGGGGTAGCAGAGGGCAGCAACCCATGGTGGGCAACCCAGGGCCCATCTCCCTAAGCCATTCTCTCTCAGGGCTCCAGAGCTCTGGGCTGGTGATGGGATGGACATCTGTATGAATCTCTGAAATGCCTTTATGGCCCTTCTCCAATTGTCTTGATGAATGGTATCTTGCTCCCTTACATCCTCACTATCTCTTCAGTAAGAATAGTAAAGGTTATTCCCACCATGTTCCTGGTATTCCCTCCTAAACATACTTTTTCTTTCTTTATTTATCCAGGCTAGGGACTCTCTGTTTCTGACTATATAAATCCTCAAATTCTTCCTTCCATAAAATTCTAGAACACAAACACAACTCAGCCAAGTTCTCTACCACTTTATACCAATGGTAGCCTTTCCTCCAGTTTTCAATACCCTGCTCCTTAGCTCTGCCTAAGACCTCCTCAGAAGTGATTTTATTGTCCATATTTCTGCCAGCATCCGGGTGGTAACCACTTGAGTGTTTTTCTAAGAACTTCCAGACTTTCCCCACAGCTGTGATCCTCTGAGTGTTCACCAGGCTCCCCATTAATGCTCCATCCAGAAAAATGTGCATCCTTCCCAGTGTTCACCTTGAAAGCTGCCCCAGCTCCTACCCATCACTCATTTCCAAAGCCACTTTCACATTTTTAGTTACTCATTATGGCAACTTGCCCACTCAGTACCAATTTCCATCTTGGCCTATTTGTTCTACCACAATAAAATACTTGACGCTAAATAATTTATACTGAACATAAACTTATTGGTAAATAATTAAGGAAATTGAGAAGCCCAAAATGAAGGTCCTACCATCTGCAAAAGCCTTCTTGATGCATCATGATAGGGTAAAATACAAAGGCAAAGGGAAACTGAGCTCACCTTTTGTAACCACTTGGATCCCACCCAGAAAGATAAAGACCTCAGGGCTCTACCAGCCCCAAACCCCTACCTCCCACTATAACAGCAACCAAATTTCAGTATGAGTTGGGAGGCATACCACATCCAAATACTCGAGTAAATGTTATTATTTTATTTGGTTAATTATATATAGACCTTATCTGCATAGTGCATCATTTGTGTTTCCACTACCCAATTTAATAAACTTCAGTAAGGTATGGCACATGACTATAACCCCAAACCTTGAGCATGAGGAAAGAGGACTGCAAGTTCAAAGCCAGTGTGGGCTACAAAGCAAGTTCAAGACAGGACCCTGTCTCAAAAACAAAGACCACAACTGAGCAAAAATATAAACACAAAAGAATTTCCAAGAATTTCCAAAAAGATGTTCCAATTTTATACCTAATACATATGTATATATATATTAGGTATAAAATTGGAACATCTTTTAGACATGAGACAACACCCTAAGTAATAATGGTTCATGAATTATATGCATACATCACGATTATTGTATTAATCTTCCTGCATCCTGTGAGGTCCATTCCTCATTTAATGGCTGAGAAAACTGAAGTTCAAATGAACTAACTGATTTGACTTGGGTCCCAGCTAGCAAGCAGACCAGAACAAAAACCTAGGGATGTCTGACACTCAAAATCCATGAACTTCTTAAGCAGAACAGAGATTCAACACTCCAGTCAATTATAGTCAATGGCAGGCAAAGAGTAACCCAAGAATCATTTCCAATTCACCATTTTAGGATGAGAACATAGCACAGAGGCAGAGCAGTTGCCTAGCTTGCATGAGTTCTTGAGTTCAATTCCCAGTACCACCACCAATAAATAAAGAGATGGATAGATAAATAGATAATAGGTAGGTAGATAGATAGATAGATAGATAGATAGATAGATAGATAGATAGATAGACAGTTAGACAGACAGTGAGATAAAATTCCTTCCATCCAATAGAGGAGGCACACACAACAAGACTCCAAACTCCCCATGCTGGACCAAGTCATTTTGTGACCCAAGCCATAGAAGGCATGAAGTGTCCTGAAAGCCTCAGTGTACTTGCACAGGCCTTCCGTGCTCGTGCTGGTACCAGATGCCAGCTTATTAAGACACAGGCAGCTGAAGTGATTGAAATAATCATTGAGACATGCCAAAACTATTTATTTCTAGTTACACAGTGAAAGTCCTCATTGAATTAGCATATACTTCTACTTCAAGTCTCAAAATTGTCACTCTCAAAAGTTTCTGGGTTTGCACAATAAATTATGCAGTCACCCAGTCTACATCCCAGCTCAGTAACCATCAGATTGAGCCCCCGGTTCTCCACTGATGAAAGTACTATGATTTCTCCTACATGAGCTCACACTCACCCCCAGAGGTAAAAGCAGCAGCTCCCCCTTACTAATGGCTGAACCTGAGCAGCTGAGGTGCACCTGTGTGAAATCCACATCTGAAGGTCTAGACATCCTGGGCCAGCTAGACTTCTACTACCATAAATCATCCCATGCTGGCTGCTCAGCCTGGCCTCTGGCCCCACTTGGGTCTGACCTCAATAGGGAAACATCATCACTATATTAATGGGAGGTGGGCTGGGGCCACAACAGCATGATGAGCAAAAGCCTATTTGCGTTCATCAGAATTGTTTGGTTCACACAACCAGTCAGCCAGATGCCTGTTTTGGAGCCCTATAGTTGACAGCTCACCTGGGCAAGAATGAGGAAAAGAGGGTGTTTGGGTAACCAGAGTCATGGTCACTCAGAACAGACCCTCCAGACATGTGAAATGGCCCTGCAAGTGCCAGGTGGCTGAAGGGTCCCTCCCAACTGCGATGATGCTCACAAATCAAGTTTTCCCACTTCATGCCTTTGTCACAAAGCCCAGGCTTCAAAAAGATACCCCAGGGTGATGGTGTGAGCATCCATTCCTTGCATGGTCCCAAGATTCTACCCAAGTGGGGTAGACAAAACCACAATGTCCACAGTGAGCTATTCCACTTTACACTGACTGAGACTGAAAACTTCTCACTGTCAGAAGCTTCAACTAAATCCTTCATAAACTACCAACCCTGTGCCCCAAGGTGTCCCTGTGTCATAATACAGCTTTTGTGATTTTTTTTTCTGCTGCTTGTCTGGGGTCTCACTCTCTGAAGCAGAGGCAGTTGAGGCAGTTTGGGGAGCAAGAAGACAAGTGAAAGGATTTTTATCTCTTTTCTCAGTTTGATTATCTTTTGGAATGAGGGAAAACACAAAGAAGTCCATGTGATATGACCTCATTCTAGCAGCAGTTGACTTTCCACCACAAAGTGCAAGACTCAGGAGAAATATTAGGATCTAAGATCAAACACTGTAAGGCATAATAATTCTTGAAATCATAAGAAACTACTACATTATTTCTTTTAAAACCCTTCTCTTTGTTCTTTGCTTTGCCGGTTTCCACCTTCTAGCAGACTGGGTGGAGAGCAACCCAGGATGTGGCCTTGACCTTGTCATGAAGCAACGAGCCAAGTCATGCCCTTTGCTCAGTCTCAGTTTCTTCAAATGTGCCTGCAGGATAAGTGGTACAAATAGTGACCTTTACTTCCAACAGAGGACAGACTGAAATCCTACCTGGATCTGCTCAGGTGTCCCAGGGAGAGAAAGCAAGCTTCTTCCATGTAGACAATGCTTGTAAAATTATCCTCTTTGCTTAATGAGAGAAAGCCTTCCTCTGAGCAGTCCCCAAGGACTCAAGGGTCAAGATTCAGTGACACTGGGCTTGATGGTTTTAAAGAGCAATGTCAGGCAGGGATGACATTATCAGGTGAGTCCCAGCCTCCTATGCTGTGGTTTATTCCTGCATCTATATGTGTGAGTCTGCCAGGTTAGCTGCTGTGTCTCCACTGAGCAGCAGTAAAGTGGAATCCGGACAGTAATGGGAGAGGTGTTCTCTCGCTTCACCCTTGGGCCTGAAGTAGAGACCCTGTGCCAGCTCAAACTGCTGAAAAACAGAGAACTAGCCCTGCTCCTGGCTTAGGTGACAAGTCCTACATGCAACATAGGCAGAGCCTCAGGCTGCTTACCTCCCAAGACTCCAGACTGTACAGTCTTCAAGAGTTGACATCAATCCCCTCTTCCACCAGCCCTAACCTTCCTGCAATCCCAATACAGATTCATGGGAATTCCTTTCACTGATATTTGATATCCAAATATATTTATAGGTTCACGAGGAACCTGAAATCCATAGTTTTTGTTTATTTGTTGAAAATGGAGTGTGTTGCAACTGGATTTTCCTCAAGCTTTGTTGGGAAAAAAATGAAGAGAAATGAATGAAGAGGAATGAGATTTAATCATGGCTCTTCTGAGGGAAGACTTGAGGCCAGTGATTCACCATGATGTCTGTGAAGCAAGCCTTTCCCACCCAGAAGTTCTGTCTGGGTACCAGCTGGCATACAAGGGTGAAGGCTAAACACCAGATTTGGGGTTGCCAGGACCTGATAGGAAAGCTAGCATTGCAGGACCACCTGTCAGCCTCCCCCTGAACATCCTTGATGCAAACCACTCTAGGACATTGAAATGTAAGAAACTACAGGCCTGAGTTTCTGGTTGTGAAGAGAACTGAACTCAAAAAGACTTTAAAACTTCAAAAAAAAATCAACTCAAATTCATTATATGCTGTCTTCTGTTTATGACATTTCTTCTCTCAAGAAATTTATGGACACAGAAGAAATTAATTCAAAGTTATTATTAATATTAAAGAATAATAGCAGTAGCTAATATGTCCTGGCAGATGAAATAATAAAAGATTATTTCCCTTGTATTAAGAAACTTTATAACTACCATTGGTTCTTAACTATCTTAGTACATTTTCTGTTGCTATAACTGAAGACCACAGTTGAGTAAACTTATAAAGAATAAAGGTTTAATTAACTCACAGTTCTAGAGGCTGGGAGTCAAAGGGCCAAATTCTTCATGCAGTTAGACACCCCTTCAGGTCTTGAGGTGACACAAGGCATCCACAGTGAGGGGTATATCTAAGAGTTAGTTGGGAAAGCCCAACTAACTTATAAGATCCACTCTTGAGGTAACCCATTAACTCAATAATCCATTAATTCATGAATGGGTTAATCTATTCATACAGGCAGACCTTTTTTGGCTTAATCACTTCATAAAAGTGCCATCTAGCCTCACTCCTTAGTATTCCACAATGGAGGTTAAATTTCAAAGTGAACTTTGGTGGGATCATTCGAAGCATTGACCTAACCAGACATCGGGCATGTTGAAAGTTCTTTTCATGAATGTCATATGTCAACTCATAACACCCACAGGTGTTCTACTAGCAAGATGATTCTGCATATGAAGAGCTCAAGGACCAGAGAGCAAAGAAATTTGTTCAAGATAGCACAGCTTCTTGGTGGTACTGTCCAAACTTGACCTCAGCTTCTCTGACTCTGTCTCTCACATAAAGATCAGAGAATGAATTCCCAGATTCATAGAAACTATGGCAAGAGACCCAGAGAGGGCTCCAGGGACCCAGACTCTCAGCCTCATGAATGAGTCTGGTAGCCGCTGTGCACACTGAACATCGCAACCTGGGAAGGAAGGCATCCGGTGCAAACACACTATCACGCAGCCCCCAAGGAGGAGGCACACCTGCCACGTATAGGCGTACCTGTGATGTTCTCCACCACCAGGTCCTTCTGAGATCTAGGAAAACCCAGGGGAAGGAGCAGCCGAGGGTGAAGCTGCACCCCCAGTAACCTTTCCCTCAGGAAATGCAAACCACTCACTCTGGCCCCATCCTTAAGGTGTCTATTGCAGCCTCCCCTGCAAAACCACAACCTTGCCTCTCTCCCAGTTCCTCAACCCACACTCACTACAATCTACGCTCATCCCTCACACCTTCATAGGAGCTATTAGGAATGAATCACTTCTCTCTGTCAAGGTTATATTTTTCTTGTTTTAAAAAGAGTACCTATTCTTCTTATTATTCTGAGGAGGGAAAAAAGTTGCCTCTTTTTTTGGCTTAGAAGGTGGCTGAATTTTTCAATATATTCATGCAAACGAGATATTTCATCTCATGGATTTTATCCCAGTTCTGTCTATGCACATTTTAAATAAATTAAGATGAAATAAATCCATTTTATTATATTACCCAATGCCATCTCCATGAAATAATGCCCATATTTGTATTTCCTAAGGAATGTTGACGTGGCTAAAAATGTTGCAGCAAGTGTAATCTTTGAGGATTGTGCTGCCAAGAAAAAAATAAATCTAGGCCTTTGTTTAGAGCCTAGAGTAGCCCCACCTTTGATTGAAATAGTTTGAAATATCCATCCCCAAAACATGGATGAGGCGATAAAGTACACAAAATTGATCACCACTGGCTCAGAAACAAAAGTGGTGAGCCTTCCTTTGTTTTCTTAACATCTGTTCTCTCCTCCCCCATGTAAGCCAACCTCACAGAAATAAATTACCCATGCTTCCTTTTTAGGGGAAAGAGAAATGAAGATTCACCATCCTTGTGGTGTCCCAGGAAGTCCAACCAAACTGTCAGGGCTTCTCCAGGGCCATGGTGACTCCAAATATCTAAATCCCAGCATGTCCATTTCTAGTACCTTTTTTGAGATGAAAGGAATCTTCTTCTCAAGATGAAGATTTGCTCCCTGAAACATCTTTGTTCCTGTTAAGAGCTGATGCAGGGACAGTGGTGATATCCTCAGTTAAACTGGACACAGAGCCTATCTCTGAAGTCCAGTAGTCATCGGAAACAAGAATCACATAAGATAGATCCAAGATGTGGCAAAATTCACTCCACTGCCCCTTTCGGGCCCAAAGGATGAGTAAGCCTGAATGATAATCCAGATTGTCCACAAACAAAGTCAAATCCTCCTAACTAAGACTGTGGTCAAAGTATAATGCAAAAGTAGAAAAATAAAGTCAAGGAAAAACAATAGCCAGCCCTGACCTCTTGGCTGAGTCACCTGCCTTACTCACCCACTGACTCTGTCCCCATCTCTACACATTCTCATGGTCTCACTTGTCACCTGTATCACATCCAACATACACTGGAGAGAAAACTAGACAAACCGACTATTAAAATTGATTCCAGCCTCCTGAATCTCTTTTTTTTATACATTTTTATGTACTTGGTACAGGGTCCACAGGGACTCACTACGTAGATCGGACTCATAATGATCCTCCTGTTTTCAGCCTCCCAAGGGCTGGGATTACAGGTGTGCCACCACACCAAGAAGCCTGACTAAGCAGTGGTAATAATTAGGGGCCTTATTCCCAAAGGGCAGTGGCTTCAAGCCAGCAAATTTGTGAGATGCTAGCACTCATGGTCCAGGCAAGTGCCTCAGTGCACTTGAGCTAAGGCTTCTCTCTTTATAAGTAGGTTTTCTAGGCAATTTTCAGATGCTTTTGGAGAAATGAGATGCTGTCCAAAGCAGCCTGCCAGGTGCCCCAGGCAACACCCAACGCAAGTGCACCACAGCCTTTCCTCTCCCTTCTCGAGTACAAGTCAAGTGCTTTCAGGGAAGACATAATTAACTTTACAGAGAAGGGGTCCCTTTTACTTATCAGATGCTGATGGCAGAAGAAAGTGTCTTAGGACCCTTGCGTGTGCATCCTCAAATATCTCATAAGGTGGGCAGTGCGGCCTGCATTAAGTGTGAGGGGATCTGGACATCTTTCCCTTGGCCTACATCAGGGCCAGCTATGGAAAGACTCAGGGAGGCCCAGCAGCAATCCTCAGCCCTCCTAAGCTTACACTGCCAAGTGATATTCTGGGCTGGCTTCTTCTCCCTCCACTGCTATTTGCTTCAGTGAAGTTCAGCATGACAGGCCACCTTTGACAAAATGCTGGAGCAACAAAGACATAAACAACACCAAAGCCTTTGCAGTTGATGTATGCTTGCATTTAATAAACATTTGTTTGCATATTTTTTATCATGCTAATGAATATAATTACTTTAATTTATGTCATCAAGCTATGATTCTGTTCCGATCTATACGTCACTTAAATGTGTAGTGTTAGCATTTTGCACACACTGGCAATTTGAAGAAGAGAAGGATTAGCCCCTCCTGTGGGAACTGGGAGCAACATGCAACAGCTCATACGCCCCTGTGGATGTCAGCCCAGCTCTGCAGCTGGGGTCCCCGCTTGGCACCCCCAAAAGTACAGAAATGCCTCGCACTGCTTGGGGACATTTTCCTAAACACACACGTCTCCCCTTCTCTGAGATCTGCTGAGCAGGAGGGCGCTGAACATTTACTCATAGCGGAATGTGCAACACACAGCTAGGAAAACAAAAAAGTTGTAATCATCCTCATGGGTTTTGTTGATATCAAAGTATTGCATTTTTTTATTTAGGGAAGGGTCTATAGGGTGTTCGGACTTGTTTACAGCCTCCCAACAGCTGGGATTAGAGATGCCCAACACCACACCCAGTCTCAATTACCATTTCAGCGCACCCTGGGGGTGGTCTAGCACTGCAGGCCTGGAAATCAAACCCCTGGCCTGGAGCTATTTGGCTGGCCCTCAAAAGTATTACATGTTGATTCTAAAAAGTTATAGAAAACAGGCTATGAAAAAGACAATAGATTAAGATAGGAAGCTAAGCTTCCACTCTCAAAATCTGAAATGTAATAGCATTTTGGTCTAATATAGACTGAATGTTTTTTAGTGATGATAACAGTATTTTTGATCTCTATTGCTCTGTTTCTATATCTGTCTTTCTGCCTATGTCCATATTTTCTCTCTCTCTCTCTTTGTTTCTCTCTCTCTCTTCTTAAATATAACCAACATTTGTGTGGTGTTACTAAATAGCCTCAGTATTTAATAGACTCATTCATCCAGGTTTTTTTAAATACACTCTATAATATTCGCATGAAACATCATTTAATGATATGGTTCTCAAAATATGTCACCATCAGTAAGTGATATGTGACCCCTGACATGAATACCTTTCTGTACTACTCTGAAATACCAAAAAAAAAAAAAAAAAAACAACCTTGGTAGACCAGGAGCTATGAAGATTTCTGGAAATATAAAGGGAAGATAAAAGTTGACTGAGAAAGAAAACATACACTCAGTAAAGAATCACAAAGAATACCACGAGCAGGGACAAGGAAATGCCAAACTCGGATTGGGCACCCCCAAACACCTGCAGAACACTGGCTAAAGAGATGCATTAGGAGAGGACAAGTGGGTTGCTCCCCATTTCTTTCCAGTGTCCAGTGTGTCAGGCAGCATATACATAGGCATTAGTCTTCAGAAAAGAGGTAACTCTCTCCTCTGCTCATGAGTGCCTACCCCAGGAAGACAGGACAGTGCTCACCCAGTGTGGGTTAGTGTCCCACCTTTACAACTCAGGAGGGCAAGCTGTAGAAAAAGATTAAAACCTGAAGTGTTATACCTGAGATTCTCACCCACCACTGAAAGATACCATGCAAACCCTACCTAAAAGTTCTAGGATTCATAGCATAAAATGTAACCCTAGACCAACAATATATCTCTTTCTCCATAGGGCCTAGGTTCCTTGCTGTCACTGAAAGAGAGTACAAAACGATAAGGGATCTTACCATAACAATCACATAGTCCAAGAAGCTCTCTCCATTCCCCACAGAATTGGGGAACTCGTCATCCAAGTTACCAGTCTGCAAAGTGTTCTTTGTCTAAGTAAGAATCCCTTTTCCAAAAGGGCTTACCAGATGTCCCAGGATGGGGAATTATTATTTTTTCTTCCTGTTCAAGAAAGAAAAAAGCAGGGGCTTGGTGAGAGCTCAGTGGACTAAGCACCTGCTTAGGCAAGCATGGGTACTGGGGTTTGATCCCCAGTACTGCCATACTAGCCCCACCCCTGAGCATGCTGACCCAACCAGAGACTGGGCATAGTGGTGTATGCCTATAATCTCAGTGCTGGAGAGGCTGAAAACAAGAGAATCACTACAAGTCTGGGCTGTGTAGTGAGACCCTGTACCAAATACATTTTAAAAAATGAGCAGGAACCAATAGAAGCTCCTATGACAGAAGGTAAACTAAGCCAGTCAATATAATAACACACTGACTGAAAATCAAATGATAGCCCAGGGCCTGTCTATACGCTAAGCCCAAAATTAAACAGAGTGACTACCTATTAGCATAAAAGTAGAAATAAGGGGCCGGGGATGTAGCTCAGTGGCGCAGCGCCTGCCTAGCAAGTGCGAGGTCCAGAGTTCGATTCTCGGTTCCAAAAAAGAAAATAGTAAAAATAAGACCAAAAAAAGCTCCTTTGGGGACGAAATAAGATCCAGAGTCTTCTAAAATAAAAGGCAAAATGGTCAAGATCCAATCAAAAGTCACTTTTCATATCAACAACCAACAATATCACTGCTTGAATGAAAAGCAATCCATAAATGCCAAAATTACAGTGAGCCTAATACCGAAATAAACTGCCAAAAATGTCAAAAGATGCACCATAAACAATGTTAGCTATTGGCTATATCAGTTATTGGTTCCCCAAACAATTACACATGGTCTTGAAATAAATGGAAAGTTAGAAAAATCAGTAATATTGAATAAATGAATATAGTTCATTTAAAAGGATGAAATACAAATTATAGAAAAGGAAAATTCAATAATAGAAATACAAATCTAGCTAGGTAAATTCAATAAGGAGGAGAGATGGCAGAAAAAGCCAGCGAGCCTAAGGACAGACGGTTGGCATCAACCACTGTGAACAACACGGAGAAAATAAATTGAAAAAATAAACAAATGTATGGACAATAAGCAAAGACTCAACATTTGTGCCTTGGGAGTCCTAGAAGATGACAAGCACAGTGGTCCTCAAAGAGCATTCAAAGAATAGCTAAAAATGCCCTAGATTTGGCAAAATATAAGGATTCAGAAAAACAGCTCCAGATACTTAAGCCCAAAAATAGGTCAGATGAAGTTCATAACTAAACTTTTGAAAAGAAAGACTAAGGCAAATCTGAAAATCAGCAAGAGAAAAATAAAAATACTACCAAAGGAAAATGCCAAATTGAATGTCGTAAGATTTCCCTTTTGAAATCACAGGGACCAGAAATATATGGCACATTTTTTATGTGCTAAAAGACTCATTAACTAAGAAGTCCAATCCCAGCAAAACTATCCTTTGGAAATAGAAGGGAAATAAAGAAATTGCCCAAGGAATTTAAATTAAAAGAATTTAAAATAACATCCATAAAGTATGTCTATATGAAATTCTTCAAATAGAAATAAACTATAATAGGAGAAATCTCAAAACATCAAAAGGAAAAATAAAAGGCCCTAAGTATGGCTAAACACCCTGCTCTTTTCATGAGTTTTATTTTTTAAATCACCTATGACAACTACAACACAAACTGTTTTTAAAAAAATATATGTAAGACATAATATCTAAAAGTTAGGTTATTTCTTAAAAGGCAAAATGGTCAAGATGTAAACTTTCCAGTACTTATTCAAGTGACAGAATGTTGATACAATAGTCTATTTTAGGAGACATAAGTCACATGCTGATTTTCTTGTATTCGTAGCAACAAAAAGAAGATTATAAAAAATTATATATGAAAAATTCTACAAACCAAGATCATTAAAAATGTTTAAGTCAGGGCTGGGGAGATAGCTCAATGGTCTAAGTGCCTACCTGTCTAGAGTAAGGACCCAGATTCAATCCCCAGTACTTCATGCCATTACAGCACCTGAAACTTGGCACACAATGCAGCCCATCAAGATGGGGCATGGTGGCATATGCCTGAACTCCAAACACTGGAGACGCTGAGGCAGGAGGATCTACTACAGTCTGAGCTGTATAGAGAAACCCTGTACTAAATGAATAAATAAATAAATTGTTAAATGTTTAAGTCATCCATACCCAGACAAATATGGAGAAACAGAAAAAAGAGAAAATAAAGCATTAAAATTCTGTATTTTGTGCATAAAATAATTGTGCCCCAGCCACATTCTACTTATAAGTAACTTATATCAAATTAAACAACATGGTCCAGCTACTCTGTGCCAGAGGGACCTGTCTGGTCCAAACCCAGGCACGCCATGAGTGAGACCCCCTTCCGTACCCTTGGGACCCCCACCACCCCCCCACCCCCCCACGCCCGCCTAGTGAGTAAGAACTTCTGCATGTTTGCGGGACCCCCAGATCCACCCTAGCCCAGGCCCGGGGAGTTTGTGGGACAGCTTCCTGCTACTCTACGCCAGCAGGACCTGTCAGGTCCAAACCCAGGCACGCAGCATGAGTGAGACCCCCTTCCCTGCCCTTGGGAATCCCTCACAACTCTGCCCCCCCACATCTGCCCAGTGAGTGAGAACCTCTGCCGGGTTCCAGATCCAGACCTAGCCCAGGCCCAGGGAGTGTGTGAGAGAGCTTCCCCCTTCACCTAGCCCTCTTGTCCCCTTCCAGCTCAGGCCTGGCATACAGGACTAGGGTGAAATGCTGTAGCTGTAGTCCTTACAGAGAGAGTAGGGGACAGAACACTCAGCTAGTGCAGGAACAGAACATCTTACCAGGGGGGCATACTAGGTTCACTCCAAAGGGCTAGAGCGGGAAGGAGCTAAGCACAGCAGCCAGACCCAAGCCAGGCACAACTGGATGAATTCAAACTTTCTAGACCTACACCTGAATTTCAATAGAAGCTAAGATTATAACTACACCAAAGCTCTACAACAAAGGTCAGAAGACAGTGCTATACAAAATGACAAAGAGAAGGAGCAAAATGCAATCTCAGAGCCCAAGCCCAACCATAACAAGTACAGAGGACACTAGCACAGAACAAACTAAAAATCACACAGCTGAAATCAACGAATCACTAGTGTCTGAAATTAAGAAACAACTGCAGGAACTCAGATCAGAAATTTAACAAAAAGAAATCTCTGAATTAATAGCATTTGAACTAAAGAATCAAATGGAGAAACATATGGAGGAAACCCAATGCCCACCCAGAACAAATGCAGGGGACACTAGCTCAGCTGAAATCTATGAATTAATAGCGTCAGAAGTAAATAAGCAACAGCAAAAAGGTATAGAGAAACTCAGAGCAGAATGTCTGAAAAAGAAAAAGAAAACACTAAATTCATAGCATCTGAAGTAAAGAATCAAATACAGAAATATATGGAGGAAACCCAATCTGAAAAATCCTCTGCAGTAAAAGAATTATTAACTGCTTCTAAAGAAGACATGGATTAAAAAAAATAGAGGAGACTAGAAAAATGATGGATTCCTTGAATAAGTAATACAGGAAAGAAATAAACCACATGAAGCAGAGTCAATGAGATACAGACAAACTTAAAATCTCAATCACAAGCTTGCAAAGCCATTTGAGTGAAAGTGAAGACAGAGTTTCAGATCTTGAAGACACTGATGCAGCTAGTGAAAAGGTAAGAAAAGATCACTTAAAAACAACTAGGATGCAGAAAAAAATAATTCATCACTTGCAAGACAATGCAAAGATGAACAATGTGAAACTAATAGGTATCACTGAGAAAGGAGTCAATACAAATAACATTAAAAAATATGGGCAAAAGTCATAGCAGAAAACTTCCTAAATATGAGGAAACAATCTAACATTCAGGTAACCAAAGCATACAGAACGCCAAATAACTTCAATCCAATTAAAAACACAACCAGACATATAATAGTCAAGATCCCAGAAATCCAGCACAAGAATAATATACTGAGAGCAGCTAGAGAAAAGAAGCAGACCACATTCAAAAGAAAACACATCAGAATTATGGCCGACTTCTCTTCATAAACCATGAAGGCAAGGAGAGCATGGAGCAGAGTACTTTAAGTCTTCTATGAAAAAAATTCCAGCCCAGACTACTGTACCCTGCAAAACTCTTTCAAGTTTGATGGAGAAGTGAAATATTTCCATGACAAAGAACAGCTAAAGAATTTCATGATGACAAAGCCATCCCTACACAGGCTACTGAAGAATGTCCTAGAGAGGGACCAGAATGACCAGAATTCCATGAACGAGAATAGAAGCAACCAACTAAATAGGGCAAACAATTAAACACAGGAGAAAAAAGAGTAAACAGCAGCAGATAAATAACATGTCAAGCTTAAGTCAATAAATCTCAATTATAACCGTCAATGTAAATGTACTCAGTTCGCCAATTCAGAGAAATAGACTAGCCCAGTGGATTAGGAAACAAAATCCAACAATATGCTACATACAAGAAACACACTTAATTCATAAAGAAATTCATAGGCTGAAGGTCAAAGGATGGAAAACAATATTACATGCCCAGCACTTCAGAAAAAAGCAGGGGTAGAAATCCTGTTCTCAGACAGTCTCAGCTTCAAACCAAGAGCAATCATGTGAAATAAAGGCCACTATATACTTGTTAGGGGAAAAATTCAAGAATAAGAGGTAACACTCATAAACATGTATGCATCACACACAGGAGTACTCAATTATATAAAACAAATATAAATTGACATGAAAAATCTAATATCCAAAACCACAAATTTAACAAGAGACCTTAACACTCCCTTATCCCAAAAAGATCCGTCAGCCAGACAAAAATTAGTCAAGAGGTAGCAGAACTGAACAAGAGCTTGAAACAAGTGGACATAGTGGACATATACAGAGTATTCCATCCAAACATAGCTAAATATACATTTTTTCAGCTGCACATGTGTCATTTTCTAAAATAGGTCACATACTGGTCCATAGGTCATGCTTAAATATATGCAAGAAAACATAAATTATCCTATGCATATTATCTGACCACAGTGCATTGAAACTGGAAATAGATGAAAAAAGAAACCAGAAAAACCTCCTACATACATGGAAACACCCTGCTCAGCAAACAAAGGGTCACAGATGAAATTAAACAAGAAATTCAGCAATACCTACAATTCAATGAAAATTCAAGCACAACTTATCAGAACTTATGGGATGCAATGAAAGCATCTCAGAGGGAAATTTATAGCTGTGAACTCACACATTAGGAAAACAGAAAGGGAACAAATAAACACCTTAATGCTACAACAACAACAACTAAAAAAGCGAGAGCAAACCAAACCCAGAGCCCAAAGAAGACAACAAATCATAAAGATTAGAGCAGAAATGAACTCAATTGAGAGGAAGAAAACAGTTCAAAGAATTAAGGAATCAAGAAGCTAGTTCTTTGAAAGATTAAATAAAATTGATAAGCCCCTAGGAAACCTCATCAAAAAGAAGAAAGAAAAAATTCAAATGCAAGCAATAAGGAATGAAAAGGATGTAAGACACAGGGAAATTCAGATTATCAATAGTTACTTTGAGAATCTTTACTCTCACAGAATAGAAGACAGAGATGAAATAGACAGCTTCCTAGAAAGGTACAAATTACCAAAACCAAATCAACAAGATACAACCACTCTCAATAGCCCAATAACAGCCAATGAAATAAGAGATGTAATAAAAAACCTACCGGCAAAGAAAAGTCCAGGTCCTGATGAATTCACAGCTGAATTCTACAAGAAATTTATGGAAGATACATGGCATATACTCCTGAAATTCTTCCATGAAATTGAAAAGGAAGCAATTCTCCCAAAATCATTCCTGGAGGCCAGTATTATGCTGATAAGAAAGACACAACTAAAAAAGAGAACTACAGGCCAATATCTCTCATGAATATAGATGCAAAAATCCTCAATAAAATCCTAGCAAATAGAATACAGTAAATCATCAAGAAAATCATATACCATGACCAGGTAGGATTCATTCCAGGGATGCAAGGATGATTCAATATTCAAATATCTATAAATGTGATATACTGTATCAATAGAGTGAAAACTAAAAACAACATGATCCTTTCTATTGATGCAGAAAAGGCTTTTGAAAAAGTCCAACACTTATTCATGTCCAAAGTTCTACAGAAAATTGGAATAGAAAGCCTCTACTTCAATCTGATAAAAGCCATTTATGAAAACCCAACGGCTAACAAAATTCTAAATAGGGAAAAACTGAAATCTTTTACTCTTACATCTGGTACAAGACAAGAATGTCCTCTATCACACCTCCTATTCAATATAGTTCTGGAATCACTAGCTAGAGCCATTAGACAAGAGGGAGAAATAACAGGAATAAGAATAGGTAAAGAAGAAGTTAAATTATCACTATTTGCAGATGACAGAATACTTTACTTGGAAGAACCAAAAAACTCCATGAAGCTACTAGAATTCATACACAAATTCAGCAGCATAGGAGGATACAAAGTCAATACACAAAAGTCAATAGCATTCCTCTATACAGATAACAAACATAATGAGATGGAAATTATACCTTTTACAATAGCACTGAGGAAAATGAAATACCTCAGAATTAATCTAACTAAAGAAGTCAAAGATCTTTTCAAGGAAAACTACAGTACTCTTAAAAAAAAAGAGATCATAGAGAATTTCAGAAAATGGAAAGATATTCCATGCTCCTGGATAGGAAGAACCAACATCACGAAGATGGCCATATTCTCAAAATTATTGTGCAGATTTAAAGCAGTCCCTATCAAACTGCGACCAACATACCTCCCAGATCTAAAGAAATCATTCCTAAAATTTATTTGGAATCAGAAAAGACCTAGAATCACAAAGGCAATCCTGGCCAACAAAGACAAAGCAGGAGGCATTACAATCCCTGACTTGAAATTATACTACAAGGCTACTGTGATAAAATCAACATGGTACTGGCAAAGAAATAGACCTGAGGATCAAAGGAATAGATTAGAAGACACTGAAGCCTCTACGAACACACTCAGCCACCTTATCTTTGACAAAGGGGCCAAACATACTCACTGAAAGAAAGATAGCCTTTTTAACAATTAGTGCTGGAGAAACTGGCTCTCTATATGCTGAAAACTAAAACTTGACCCAGATCTATTATCATGCACTAAGTTAAAGTCAAAATGGATTAAAGATCTAAACATTAAAATAGAAACACTAAATCTCCTAGAAGACAAAGTAGGAGGAACTCTTGGAGACATAGGGGTAGGCAAAGAGTTCATGAACTAACATGAAATCGCACAGGTAACACTTGAAAGAATTAATGATTGGGACCTCCTCTTATTGAGAAGTTTTTGCACGTCAAAAGAAATTATTGAAGAGAAAATACAACCCACAAATTGCAAAAAATCTTCGCAAATAAGTATTCAGACAAAGGTCTGCTCTCAAAAATTTATAAAGAACTAAAACACATTGGGGCCCCTAAATTTAAAGACCCAAACCAGAAATGGGCATCCAAGATGAATACACACATCTCAGAGGATGAAATCAAAGAAGTGAATAAATGTATGAAAAAATGCTCCACATCACTAGCCATCTGTGAAATGCAAATTAAAACAACACTGAGATACCATCTCACTCCAGGAAGAATGGCTATCACAAAGAAATCAACCAACAATAAATGCTGGAGAGGTTGGGGGGAAAGGGAACACTTCACTGCTGATGGGGATGCAGAGATGATGCGATCATTATGGAAATCAGTCTGGAGACTCCTTAAAAAACTAGGACTGGAAATCCCATTCAAACCACTATCCCCCTACTGGGAATTTTTCCCAGAAGAACTGAAAACATCCTATCATAGTGATATACGTGTACCTATGTTTATAGCAGCACAGTTTGTGACAGCCAAATTTTGGAAACAACCAAGATGCCCATCCCCTGAGGAATGGATGAAAAAGATGTGGCATGTTTATACAATGGAGTATTACTCAGATAGTATTACTCAGCTGTAAAGAATGACAAACTCTAAGCCTTCATATTTAAACGGATACCACTTGAACATATACTCATAAGTGAAATAAACCAAACACACACGTGTGAACATCATGGAGTGTCCCTACTATAAGGACTCAAAAGAAAAATTACAAATAGCACAATTAAATGGAAAGCAATAACTTGAAGACTAGACAATGAAGAGACAGCAAGGAGAAGAGCTAAGACACACGACAGAGGCAAAGCCATACAGTTATATGTGCAAGATGGGTAAGGCAATGATGAGAATCTTCAGAAGATTTTCAATAGCAGTTAATTTGGCAGGATTCTCACCCTGACTAACTATATGTGCTGATTCCTATGAAGTAAGCACCCTACCAAAGATGGCAATGTGTAATAGGAGGTTCACCTTGGTGTGCCTGTCATTCTGGTCCCCTGAATATGTGATGCTTGTCATGACATGCTGGTTGTTGCCGTGCTGTCTCCCAAATAGATGTTTAAAAAAAAAAAAGGATGGGGTTGGTGAATGAAGCCAGAAGACAGGAAAGGGAGTGTTGAGGGACTGTCCTGCTGCAATGCTGCATATGGTTGGATTTCTAAATTATGTGTAAACTTATATAATTGTTTATTCCTATCTTTAAAATATAGTTAAACTTTTTAAAGTTTTTATGATATATTTTGTAGGGACTTAAAGTTTAATATATCAATACTTGATGAAAAATATCTGTTCCATGTTAAGCCTAAGATGTTTGATATTCAGACAGATAATGAGGTTAAGCGCAACAGCCTCACTTGTACAGTAATAACAATAAGCTTCTCTTATGGACAGTTAACAACCTAAGTTTGCAGACCAAAAATTAGAGGAAAAGGAGGGCCCTAACCTTTCAAGGTCAATTAAGACTTAGGCCATATGAGTACCTGTACTGTAACATTATGCAACTCAGTTGTGTCCCAAGTTTTCTGATCAGGGAGATAATGGCACTAAAGAAGAAAGTGATCAGTGATGTAGAGTGGCCTAAGGAGAGTTACATAGAGAGAAAACACTCTCTCAGGCTTTCACAGAGAGAAAATTGGTCAAGCAATGGCTGTGACTCATCCACATGGCTGACACAGACAAAGGATCGACAAACTGCGGTACAGGGTCTCTGAGGGGATTTGACAGACCTTAATCAGATACAAAAGCTACAATTCTTGTAACATAGGTCTTGCTTTATCTTGGTTTTAACCATCCAGCAGAAAAGTATAAAAACGAAGTGTAAGTAGTAAAGCTATATTATCATGCTAAGCTATAAAAGACTCAAGTTCAACAACTTCTGACATTGCCAGACATATGGAAAGCCCAATACTATTATGGACTACTGAACTATTTTGGAATATTTTGCTGAATTCACACACCTATAATATTTAAATAACAAAACTAAACAAAAAAGGGGATACTGTTGAATGACCATTTTTTATCTGTAGATTCAAAATAGTTAAGATAGATATACAGCTATATTCTCTTGATTCAATGAATAGAGGGGTCTGCTCTAATAATGTTTGTAAATAAAATATTATGTCTGTGCCTTGTACAACAAATAACCACTAAGAAAACAATATGCAATGTATTAATTATTAAAACTATCCTACTAATTTGATTTGAAGCTATCTCATTGCTATTTGTTTTCAATAAAATTATGAAAAAACAAACAACGTAAATATTTCGAAAATAAAAATTTAAATATTAATTTCTTTTTTTTTCTGTATTTTAGGGAAGGGTTTACAGGGTGTTCAGGGTCTCACTACTAGATTGGACTCATAATGATTCTCCTGTTTGCAGTCTCCCAAGTGCTGGGATTACAGGCGTGCACCACTATGCTCAGTTTCAGGGCGGGGCTAGCATGGCAGGCCCAGGGATCAAGCCCTTACCCCTGCACCTGCTAGCAGGCACTTTAATCTGCTGAGCTATTTGGCCATCTCTCTAAAATATTAATTTCTAAAAAGCAGGAGTAGCTACATTATTATCAATAAAATGAACTTTCCTCTTCAATAAAATGAAAAGTCAAGAAAAATTGCTCAACAAAAAGGAATAATGCAATCAAATATGCAAGAACACATAACATTGTGTATGTGTACACAACAAACAAAGCTCTAAATGCACAAAATAAAACCTGTCAGAGGTGAACATAAAAAAGATAAAGATATAAAAAGATAAAACACAAGGCCTGTATTGCCCGATGCCAAAGCCTCCTCACAAGAAGCTTTTTAAAAGAAAAATAAAAAATTAAAGACTAATATTTCTCATGAATTTAGACACCAAAACCCTCAACAAAATATTAACAAACCAAATCTAACTTACATTTTAAAAAGCGTTGAGATGGGGCATGGGGGCGCATGACTGTAATCACAGAGTTTGGGAGGCTGAAAACTGAAAACAGGCCTTGTCTAATGGATTGAGAAGTGTCCTCTCCTCTTCTGTTTTTAGGGTAGATTCTGTGAAGTCATTGCCAGTGATGGTAATGCTTCTTTAAATGTTTGGGAGAATTCTCCAGTGAATTGTGTGAGTCCGGAGCTCAGCTCTTTCATCCTCTTCTTCTCTCTTCCCTTCCTCTCTCCTTGTTTCCTGTCCTCAGTTCCCCACCTCTCTGTCTCTGTCTCTATCTCTGTCACTGTCTCTGTCACTGTCCCTGTAGGGCCTCACTACATAGATCAGACTTGTAGTGAATATATATATATATATATATATTTAATGATTATATATATGTAGTATTATATATACTACATATTATATATATGTAATGATATATATATAATATATATAGTAGTACTGATTATATATATATATTTAGTGATTATATATATATGTAGTATTATATATACTACATATTATATATATATGTAGTGATATATATATATATATATATAGATATATAGATATATAGATATTATAATCCCATGGCCAAATATAATTTATTCCAAGTATGCAAGGCTGGAATCCATCAATGTAGTCAATCATGTCAACAAGTTTAAAAAGAAAAATCATTTGATCATATCAACTGAAAAAGAAATAGCATTTGACAAGATCTAATACCTACTAATAATTACAAATCTCAGCCATTGCAGAGCAGAGAGAAACCACCTCAGCTTGAGAAAGACCATCCATCAGAAAATAGAAACAAAACCTAGAATAGCACCACACTTAGTGGTAAAGCCCAGAGTGTTTCCCTCCAGGGCCAGGGACAAGGTAACATCGCTCTTACTACCTTTATTGAGTACAGTACTGAACCTTGAGCTGCTGAAATGTGGATGTGAGAAGAAATAAAAAGCATACTAATTGGAAAGACAAAATAAAGCCATTCTTATTTGGAAATCACATTTTATCTACATAGAAAATGCAAACGGATTTACAAAAACAGCATTGGAATTAATAAATGACTTATTCAAGATCACAAGATAAAAGATTAGCAAAAAGAATCCACCATGTTTCTCTGTACTTACGATGGATATGTGGAAACCAAAGTTTGAAATGTAGTATTATTTGGAATCTCTCCAGAAAAAAAAAAAAAAAATGACGTTTAGATATAAATTTGACAAAACATATATATATGACCTGTATGTTGAAAATTATAAAATAATGGGTCGGCCAAATAGCTCAGCAGAATAAAGGCCTTACAAATAGGAGCAGGGGTCTGCAGTTCTGTCCCCAGGGCCTGCCGTGCTGGCCCCGCCCCCAGAGCACACTGAGAGGGCAATTGAGCCTGGGCATGGTGGCGCACGTCTGTAATTCCAGCAGTTGGGAGGCTGTAAACAGGTGGATTAGTACTTGTCTGATCTAGTAGTGAGACCTTGAACACCCTGAAGACCCTTCTGTAATATACAGAAAAAAAAATTACAAAATACTAATGAATGAAATCAAAGTGACCCTAAATACAGTGATACAAGTACCATGTAAAATTCAAAATAGTAAAGATCTCCCCAAAAATGATTTACACTCTAAATATAATTTCTATCATGCTAACATAATAGATCTTTGTAGGCATGGACAAATGTGTACTAAAGCTTATATGGACACACATAAATCTTAAGAAAGCTGAAAAAACTTGAAATGGAATTTTTAAAAATTTTAAAGAAGAAAGAATCACTCTACCCAACACCAAAGCTTATTACACCACCAATGCAATAAAAATATTATGATCTTGATCCAGGGAGTCCCATAAAAATGTAAAGAAACCCTAAACAGGTCCACACAAATATATAACTGAATTTTTATATAGATGGTAAAATAATTCAGTGTTACTAGAACAAATAAATATCCATACAGGAAAATAAAGGAGCCCAAATTTAAAACTTAGACTTTTTTTTAAAAAGTACTGAAAAGGAAATACACTCACAGACTTAGACATGAAAGGTAAAACTGTAACACTTTTGGGAAAAAATTTTAAATCTTTAGGGCCTAGGGCTAGGCAAAATATTCTTAGACTTCACACCAGATGCATGACCATAAAAGAAAAAATATTGATAAAACATACTTCATCAAAATTTAAAAGTTCTCTTTTTAAAAAAATCATATAAAGGGGATAAAAAGACAAGCTGCAGACTGAGAGAAAATATTTCAAACAAATACATTCCACAGAGTCCTAACATCCAGCCTATAGAAAGAACCCTTGGAATGCTACAGTGAAAATACAAATTATCAAATTGAAAAATGCATAAAAAATAGAAAGATATTTCACTGACGAGAATGTACAGATGACCAATCCAGTCGACCTCGTCAGCCATAAAGGAAATGTAAATTAACAGCGTAATGAAATATTGCCACCCAACTATCAGAATGCCTAAAATAAAAAGTGACACCACCAAATGCTAATGAGGATTCAGAAACGTTAGATCACGTATGGGTTGCTTGTGAGAATACAAAATGGTATGGCCCTTGAGGAAAAAGAGTTTGGCATCTTTTAAAAGCTCAATGTTTGTGGCCACCGAGCCACTCTGTGTAGCTTAATTCAGCACGAAGAAGAGCCCCAGGCTCGCCTCACCGGCCAGTGCATGCAGAGAGTGCAAGGGCTGTGCTCAGGCCTGCAACCAGCCCCTACCAGCCAGCTCCTCCTTCGGGCTACTTCAGGGCAGCTTGCCCCGCAGACTCGGAGCTCGCTGCGTGTTAGCCTCCTAACCGTAGTGCTCAGCCAAGACCAAGTCCTCGCTCAGGGTGCCAGACCTTGTCCGTGGCACAATGTTTCCGGTGCTATCCGCCCAGCTCCACTTCGACCACCACTTAGTACTACGCGAAGCCAGTTTTTTCACAGCTTCCGCGAGTCATGTCAGTACAGCGTGCAGCAAACACATCAGCGCAGACAGTGGGTCCACGGCCTGCAGCTGCTGCCTCTGCAGCCCCTCCCGCTGTCTGCACCGTTCCCCGCTGTAAATGTGCGTGGGGGCCCGCAGTTCACAGAGGCACTTAACGCACAGCCGCAGGTTTCCGTGCAACAGCCTGCTGTTCATGGACAAAGTCCAGAACATTTGGCTGCTTCCGTGTTGGCATCCCCCACCCCCACCCCGGGGCAAAAGCAGTATCGATGAACGGCTGTTTCCATTGATTCAAGCCATGCACCCCACTCTCGCTGGTAAAAATCACTGCCATGTTGCTGGAGACTGATAATTTAAAACTCCATTACATATCCGAGTCTCCAGAGTCTCTCCGTTCTAAGGGCGACCAAGAACTACATTCTACAAGCCCACCAGGCTAAAGAGGCTCAGAAAGCAGTGAACAGTGCCACTGGACTTCGAAGGGTTTAAAGTTGATCAATGATCACAAAAAGAAACTCATGCTGGACAAAAAAATATATTTTATATTTTTTTTCATATATATATATGAAGAAACAGATAAATCTGATGGACAACTGAGAAAACTACCCAGGGATACCCATTTGACAGAACAAAGATTTGCACCCACAGAGTCTGGCTTTAGAATCAACTAGAACACTAACCAGTGTTCTGTTACATCACAATACACCCATAAGCACTTTAGTGAAAATTTCATAGTATTTCTTAAAATAAAATAAAAATTATGAGAATAATGCAGAATTTCAAAATGAGATTATAGAATGTTAGTAATGGTTCTTATATTGCATATTATTATCTTCAAAGTAATTACTCAGATTATTACACATAGGCATGTAAGACTGATTGAACAACGTAAACACTAACTATTCCTTTCACTGAACTCATAGAAATTATTTTTTTCCTTCCTTTCCTTTCCTTTCCTCCTTTCCCCCATCCCTGTTATTCTTTCCTTTTGAGCAGTTTCTTTCCCCTTTCACAATATCTATTGTACACTTTGGATCTTATTTACTCTTTCGATTTCTTACGATAGAGAGACAATACGATGTTTACACATGTGAGTCTGATTTATTTCACTTATAAGTATGCTCTCTAGTTGCATCCATTTCCCTATAAAAGCCTCAAGATTATCTTTCTTTAGAACAGATTAATATTCCTTTGTATAAAAATACCACCTCTTTTTTATCCATTCCTTGGTTGATGGGCCCTTGGGCTGCTTCTAAGACTTCGTTATTACAGATTGTGCTGCTATTAACATAGGTGCACATATATCACTGAGGTATGATGCTTTTCCATCCTTTGGGAAAATACCCAGAAGGGGAATAACTGGGTAGAATGAGACCTCTAATCCTAGTTTTCTTGAGAACTACCCATTTTCACAGTGGTTGTACCAGTCAACACTCCCACCAACAGTCCAGTCAGCATTTTCTTTTTAAGGGAAAGCTTGAATCTATAGGTTTGAGCTACACTACTCATATTATCCAGTAGCTTTCTCTTTGAAATGTCAACTTACCTGCCTTTCCCTATCAAATTGATAAATCTTTAATTTTTAAAGTGCTACAATAGTATAATTTTCCATACTTTACTCAATTCTTTTACCAGGTGTGTTAAGGTTATTTCCAGTTTTTGACCACCAAAAAAGGGTGGAAAAAATTTTTCACAAGACTCCCTGCATGTATTCATGAAAGTTTCTCTTGGGTCACAACGTATATATATCTTTAAGGGTAAAGGAATTACAAAATTGCCTCCAAAGTGTCTGGACCCTTTTAAAGTTGAACAAGCAAAGAGTCAAAGAACTAGTTTGTCTGGAACGACCCAAGGGGTGGTGTTATCAAACATTTCCTTCACTAAAAGAAGTAAAAAAATGGCATCTCCTCTGCTATTATTTTGGCCACCCCTCATCACTATTAAAACTGAGCAGTTTTAATATTCACTCTCCATTTTAATTTCTCTATGAGTTGTCTATTCGAGTATCTTCACTATCTAGGTTAATAACTTATCTTTTACTTTATAAATTCAATATATATTTTAGATATTCATCCTCTGCTTATTACAAAAGCCATAAATATTTCCACTATTATACTATTCCACTATTATACACCCTGTTAATTTCATTGATAGTATCTTTTGTCCTCTGGAAACTTTTTGCACTTATTTATAAGGTATAATGCTACAATTTTATATTCGTACACACTATGAGATGATCAAACCAGGGTAACTGGCATTCCAATCCCCTTAAACATCTATGATTTCTTTGTACTGTAAGCTTCCAACTCCTCTCCAATGCTTCATAAAGTATATAATAAATTGTTGTAAACTCTATCACACAACAGAGTTACAAAGCACTTAAACTTATTCCTTCTATCTAGATGTAGTTTGATACTCCTTACCCAACCTCCCTCCGCCTTCCCTTCCACTCACTCATTCCGGCCCCCACAGCCATACTCCACTTCTTTTACTATGCGATCAGTGTTTAAGAAGCTTGCAGTTTTATTGACACAAACTTCTATTTGCCTCTATAGCTTATGTGCCAAAATTTTTTTTCACTAACTTTTTAGATCTTCTTTTTGAAAAATACTGATGCTCACTTTGACAAGCAATGTAAAACTTTTTTCAGCAGGATGTGGTGACTGACACACAGCTTTAATTTGAGCACTGTGGAGGGTTAAGGCAGGAGGATCTCAAATTTCAGCCTAGCCTGAACCAATTAGCCAGATCCTGCCTCAAAATATTTTCTTTTAAGGATTGAGGATGTAAGTTCAGTGCACTAGTGCAAAAACCCTAGTATCAATGTCTAGTTCCAAGATAGGTAGATAGATTTTTTTCCCAAGTAGTATTTAATATTTTCATACAATTTATCTACTCTTTTTCTTACTACTATAAAATGCTATTGTCACAAAATAATATGTGTATAAACAAGAATCTTTAACAAGAATCTTTTAATCTACTCTACTTTAATTAATATATGAACATAATGTACCTTGATAGCTCTTAATCAGGCTCAGTAATCTAATGGCTCTTTCCTAGCCATTTCGTAGTTTTCATACTATGTGAGTTGAGCTATTTTGGCTCTTACTTTTTCTAGTGAGACAGCATGTATATATCAAAAGCTATCCATTTTTATGCTTATTTGATATTAAGCCATTATATGAAATTTTCTTAGTAACTCTTAAAAAAACTCTTCAGATCTTACCCTTTTGTAGAGAGATTGCCTGAAAAAAATCAAAATGATGCTACAATCTCTTTATTTACATGACTTTTTTTTTAATGTATAACTTTGGTTAGGAACTCCAATACAATGTTGAATGGAGAAACGATAGGAAACCTTACCTTGCTCATGCTTTGAGTGAAAGTATTTTTCATAATTTAGTCCCTGGTATGGATTTCTGATAGACATCTTCCTTTGATAATTTTTCTTTGCAGAAAAAAAAATATTTGACAGAGAAATTCTTACTTACCATGAAAGAATAGTTTTAAGCAAGAATGTTTTGGCTTCTGCTACGATTGTAACATCAAATTTATATTAATTGGGAAGGGGAATATCTTTCTAATTCACAACAAAATAATTATCTATTTACTAAAGATGTGATAAAATAAAATAATGCAATTATCTGAGCTTGATGGTTTTCATAAAAGCATATCTTTAGGGGCCAGGGAAATGGCTCAGTGGAATAAACGTTTCCCTGGCAAGCACAAGGGCCTGAGTTCAATCCTCAGTTCCGCCAAAAAAAAAAATAAAAGCATATTAGCTAGTTTCTCCTGTCTTCAAAAAAAATAGTACATTTATGACACCATCTACATCCTGAGCTAATTTTGTTAATTTGTTTGTTTTTTCAGAAAATCCATATTTTATCTATTTTTTTAAGTTACTGATATCACCTTATTTCATTATGTTACCATTCATTTATACTTTCTCTTTTTTCTTACTCACCCTTAAAGATTGTTTCTATCAATTTCACAGCCTTTGTGGATCTTATTTTATTGCTATCAGTTTTTAATCTTTCTTAAACCATTCCTTCTACTCTCTGGAGATTTGATTTTTTTTTTCTGTTGTGCCTTCTAGTATCCTAAATATTATGCTTAGTACATTTGAGTTCACTTTGCCTCAATTTCTAATATACAGATTTATGTCCATAAAATGTCCTTTAGTAACTGTTTTGGCCACATCTCATAGATGTTAATATGCAATGCCCCATTTAATATTTACTTTAATACTTTATTTCTAAGTGGTGTGAAACTTTCATTCATTTATTGAAACAAGATTTTTTTAACTTCTCTATGTGATTTGTATTGATTGATTTAATTTCTTCTAGTTCTTTTCTCATTTATTCAGGGAATAAAGATGCCTATCTAATTTACGTTGTTTCAAATTTTCTGAAATTTCCTTTATGATCTCACATATATCAATTTGTGTGAATGATTTTGAAATGAATATACACTATAAGTTGGTTAGTATAAAACTATTGACTATCATCTAAATTCTATATCTCATTCTTTTGTCTATTTGAAATATTCATGTAATTTTTTATTTTACTTTTTAAAGAGTACAAAATAGTATTAACAGAAAAAAGTACAAGTGATACAGAACGTCACTTAACATTATGTGAATTTCACAGTCTTTGTTGTATGAAATATTGATTTAAAAGTATGAAATTTGTCCTGTAACAGCTGTAAATATGTCACTATCTTTCTGTATTTCTTTAACTTTGCTTTACATTTTCCAGGCCCACTTCTTAAGCATATATAATCTTCTTTTCACAAGTAGGCTATTCTTCTATGAACTTTTTAATGCATGCCCTTTTGTTGCAGTTATGCTTATTTATTGATTGTTTCCGTCTATTGATTTAACCAATTATTTTGAAGTTTCAAAATTTTATCCATCACGGTCTTATAAATTAATTTATTATCTTAAGAATTATTTTTTTAAATTATTGATTATAAAATTCTCCCACCTATACTGTTTAGATTTGATGCTACTGAACTCCTTTATATGGCATAAGAATATTTCCAATAATGTTGTTGGGTTTTTTCACATTATAACAAAATGATACTATAATTTGATTATTCCAGTACTTATTCCTCAGTTCTTTTTATTAATTTTATTATATTGTTCACTAAGTACCTGTCCTAGACTTGTTTAAGACTAAAAGAAAAATTCCTGGAGTAAGAGGAAATCATAGCATTGTGGATTTGCATCTCTCAAATGGTCAACCATGCTGAATATTTTTTTCATACATTTATTTGTCATTTGTCCTTATTTATCTAAAGAGTTTGTATTCATCTCAGATGCCCATTTTGGACTGAGTCTTTAAATTTGAGAGGTCTGATTTTTATGTATTCTAGATATTAGTCCTTCATCTGATGAAAAATTGGCTAAAATTTTTTGCCACAGTGTGGATTGTCTCTTCACTCTGTTGGTGATTTCTTTTACTATGAAAAAGCTTTCTAATAGGATGAGATTCCAGTTGTTGATTGTAGTATTTCCATTATATTTAAGATTTTGTTCATGTTGTCTCTGTCTACACCTATGTCTTCTAGAGTTTTACTTATTCTCTCTTCCAATAGTGTTTGTTTTAATATTTAAATCTTTGACCTATTTTAATTGTTTTAGTACATAGCAATGGGCATAGGCTTAATTTTAGTTTTCAGCATGTAGACAGCCAGTTTTTCTAGTACAATTTATTACAGGCTATCTTTCTTCCAGTTAACATATTTGAAACCTTTGTTAAAGATAAGGTGGCTGAAGGGCCAGCAATACACCTCAGTGGACTAAGTGCTTGCTTAGATAAATACAGGGGCCAGGGTTCAATCTCTGGCACCACATGTCATGCCGGTCCTGTCCCAGGGCTCACTGAGCCAGCAATGGAGTCTGGGCATGATGACACACGCCTATAATCCCAGCACTAGGGAGGCGGAAATCAGGACAATCACTATAAGTCTGAGCTGCATAGAAAGACCCTGCAAATAAAAAAAAAACCTTAAAAAAATAATAAAGTGGCAGCTGGGGAGATGGCTCAGTGGAATAAGCGCTTCCCTGGCAAGTGCAAGGGCCTGAGTTCAATCCCTGGTTCTGCCAAAAAATATAATATAATAATAATAAAGTGGCTGAGAGTATTTGAAGTCATTTCTGCATCTCCTAATCTATTCCATTAATGCTTGTGTCTTTTTTTGAGGGGGTTGAGGGTTGTCAGTACCATGCTGTTTTGTCACAGGAACTTTGTAGTATAATTCAGTCAGGAATCGTGATACCCTGTTTGTTGCCCAGAATTGTTTTTGTTACTCGAGATTTCTTCCAGCTCCAGATGAATTTTAGAAGTGTTTTCTCCAGTTCTTTGAGGCATGCTAACGGTAATTTGATTGGGATTTCATTAAATCGCTATAACAATTTTGGAAATATGGTCATTTCCACTGCTAGTCCTTTCTTCCTTTCACTCTGATGCTTTTCCTAGAGCAAGGCATATCTTTCTATGTTCTGATATCCTCTTTGGTCTCCTTTTTCAGAGTACTGTAGTTGTCATAAGGATGTCTCTTATCAAGAAATCAACCGATAACAAATGCTGGTGGGGCTGTAGGAAGAAAGGAACCCCTGGAAGCATAAAGTGGTGCAACCACTATGAAAATCAGTGTGAAGAGGCCTCAAAAGACTAGGGCTAGAGATCCCTTTTGACCCAGCTATTCCCCTTCTTTGTATCTTTTCAAAAGAGTTAAAAACATCATAGTACAGTGATATCCGTGCACTCCTGTTTGTAGCAGCACAGCTTGTAATAGATAAATCTTCAGAACAGTCCAAATGCTGATTACCCGATGAATGGATAAAAGTGATCAGGGGTTTTGTACAATGGAATAGTACTCAGCCACGAAGAAAGATGAACTAGACAGATTTACAGCAAAATGGATGGGCCTGGGACTATACTCTTAGGTAGGATAAATTGGACATACTTGCAATATCACATTAACTCTCTGTTGTAAGAAACCGAAAGTGTAAATAAGAACCAAAACATGAAATAAGTGTTGTGAAACAGTAAGAAATTGCTTAGAAGGAAAGGGAAAGTAGAGAGAGAGTCAGGGAAAGGGGAAGGGAAAAAGGGGGAGCAGGAGAAGAGCAGCTGAGCAGGCCATGGTGTCATGTGCCTATAATCCCAGCACTTCAGAGGCTGGAGCAGAGGACCACTGCGAATTCAAGGCCAGCCTGGGATACACAGCAAGAATCTTGCTACACAACAAAAAAGGATTCTTGTAAGGTTTTTGTTCTAAGAGTGGTGTCCTTGTCATTATGAAGTAGCATTTATCATTCTTTATTGCTGAGTAATACTCCATTGTATAAAAATACCGCATCTTTTTCATCCATTCCTCAGGTAACGGGCATCTTGACCTTAACTATTCAGCAGAAAACATAAAAAAGAGGTATAAAAAGTAAACCCATATTAATATGCTGAGCTGTAAAAGGCTCAAGCCAACAACTTCTGACATTGCCAGCCCTATGGATAACCCACTACTATTATGGACAACTGGACTATATTGGATTATTTTGCTGAATTCACACACCTATAATATTTAAATGGCAATGGAATACCCATCTCTGACAAAACTAAACATAAAAGGGGGATACAGATGGAGAACTATTTTGTATCTGTATATACAAAATAGCTAAGATAGATAAACAGCTACTTTCTCTTAATTCAATGAGAACGAAGATGTACTAATAGTGTTTGTGGACAGGACATCAAGTCTGCATCTTGTACTATGTATAACCACTGCAAAGACAACAACATGCAATGTATCAATTATTGAAACTGTCCTACTAATCGGTTTTGAAACTATCTCATTGCTATTTGTTTCTCAATAAAATTAATTAAAAAAAAAGAGAGAATCACATAAACCAACTCCCAATCAATCTGTACTAGGAGTAGGATAACTCTTCATTCAGGGAATGAAATCTTCTCGCGTGCATTTTGAGATGTTTAGTGAGCAGCGTGCTTGGCCTGCATCTTTTCACAATCCAGATCACCTTCTTCAAATCATGGTAGTCAAAAGGTTTCCAGAAATTGCCAAATGGCTTAAGACGAAAATGTCCCTGGTTGAGAACTACCACGGTAATTAGTTATCCTTCTATTCCTGCTTAAATCATAGCTTTGATTTTTTTTTTGTTTTGTCCTAAGATATATTTCAGAAGTTTTAATAATTTTACAAATTGTTAATGAAAAATTGTATTTACTTTTTAAATATTTAATACAGGATCTCACTATGTAGATCCAATTTGTAGTAATCCTCCTGTTTTCAGCCTCCAAAGCATGGGGATTACAGGCACATGCCAACCTGCCCAGTCTCAATCACAGTCTCAGCGTGCCCCAAGGCTCAGGGCCAGCATGGCATGCTGTGCTCTGCCTAAGCAGGTGCTTTAGCCCACTGAGCTATCTTAAATACCACCTTTTTAAATACCATCTGCAAAATATGAGATTTGCACACTGTCTGATTGTTGTCATCTTTATGCATAAACAGTACATACTATTTTGTAACTCTCTCATAGGCTGTAATATAGCTCTCATTTTTAAAAAAATAATCCCGACTTCAGAAAAATCTTCATTGTTTGAAATCATTTAAATCCTTGGAAACTTTTCCTACTTTATCAGCCAAATACCCAATAATTCTCTTAATTTTTTCACAACTGTGAATCTCCACATTTCTTCACATACTGCTAACAACCTTGCTTACTATCTGTCACTACTAAGTTAATGAGCAGATTGAGATAAGGGTACCCAACTATAAGCCCATAGAAGACAGGATTCATGTGGAGTTCACAGAACACTGAGTTACCATACCAATATTTAATAAATTGATGTGAGAATAAATTAGCAAGCAATACAGCTTCAGTGTTAAACAAGATACCCTTCATCAATAAAAATAGTTTCCTTGTTGTCTAATTTTTTTTTTTTTAATTTTCAGTGCTATGCTAGTGCCAATATTATGTCCCCATATTTTCTTGGTTTGTTTTGCCTGATACATATTGCATGTCTTATTGTTCTGGGTTGTTTTTGCTATGTTTTACTATGTTTCTTGTTCTGCCTTGCCTTGAGATCTATGAAATCTATTTTCTTTGTGATTGCCTCCAATATGCAGAGATCCAGCTTAGAAGTCAAGCAGTAAATGGTTTTAAGTGTTTCCAAAGTACTTTAAACTCCAGCTTTAACTTCTGTCTTTGTCTAATGTTTACATTAAAAGAGTAATTGAGGCTTTTATTCTCCTTTTCAGCACTATGTAGCCATTATTTCACTCTCTTTCAGATACCAGTTGACTGTCTCTTCTCCAACTACTCCTTAGACACTAATTAAATAAACTCAGACTTTATGCATAGCTTATCATTAATTTTTACATATAACTGCTCTTTAAAAGTTCTTTTTTCTTTTTTTTTTTTTTTTTTTTTTTTTTTTTTCTCAGAACCAGGGATTGAACTCAGGACCCTGTGCTTACCAGGCTTATTCTACTGAGCCCCAAAAGTTCATTTTTAACATTTGAATTTTGGTTTTCAAGTCATGTCCTATAAAGCATAAATGATAATTGGCAGTCCGTCCTGCTTCACCAAGCTACGCTGTGTCTTTGGCCTTCCACCCTGCAGAGCCAGTGCTTATGGGCCGCACGGAAATGCTAAAGGGAGACAGCACTCTCCTGAGTGGTTCTGTCTCTCCTGGCAGGCCAGTGAGCTCCCGGCCCCATCAGGAGCCCACCGAGAAAAGACAAGGGTTGAGGGAGCAAAGACCAAAGCCCACAAAGGTTGGATGGGGCATCTCTGTAGGCACAAACAGCAGGCAGAGAAGCGGGCCAAGCTCTCCCTGCGGGGCGAGGCAGGAGGCGGCAGCACCTGCTGCTGGGCGCACAGGCGGACTGGCCCTTGCACCCGGCCCTGAGCTGCCGTCTCCTCCTGGAGGGCGCAGAGGTGCTCCGGCATCACCCGCTTGGACGCATTCTCACGCGTGGACGCTGCGTCCATCGCATTTCAGCAGATGCTCCTGCAGATGGGCCACTACATCACCTGGAAGTCAGTGGAAAAGGGGGACATCAAAAAGTAAGAAGAAACAGGAAGGGCGGAAGGAGGGAGGGAGGGAGGGAGGGAGAGAGAGGGAGAAAGGAAAGAAGGAAGGAAGGAAGGAAGGAAGAAAGAAAGAAAGGAAGGAAGGAAGGAAAGAAGGAAGGAAGAAAGGAAGAAAGAAAAGAGAGAAAGAAAGAAGGAAAGAAAGAGAAAGAAAGCTGGCCAAATAGCTCAGCAGATTTAGAGTGCCTGCTTAGGCAAACACAGAGGTTCGATCCCCCGCCCCACCAGCCCTGACCCCGGGGCGCGCTGAGACAGCGACTGGTTATGGTGACTCGCGCCTGTAATCCCAGCTCTTTGGGATGCTGAACACACGGATCTCCACGAGTCTACGAGTGAGATCCTGAGACCCTGTAGACCCTTACTGGAAAAAAAAAAAAGAAGAAGAAAGAAAGATAAAGGAGGATATCTCTAAAATTCTGAGGTGAACACGGAGCACGTCAAACGCAGGATGTGCGGACATAGCAACCATGGAGTTTACCACTTTATTAAAATTGTGATCATTTGCATAAAGACTCAACCAGGTCACATATTAATAATTATCACTGACAATCTTTAACATCAGCCGAAGCCCACAAGTGAAGCAATATTACATCTCCCGGTCTCATTTATCTTACTCCTTATGGCCCCTCTGTGGTCAGCACGCTGTGAGCTTCGCGGACATTTAATTATGAGCGCATCATAAATGTAGCTGACAGGGCAGAGACGGCTGGGGGATGCTCCTGGCAAGGGGGTCGCTGCACAAAGTAGTTGGTTGCTGCTGCACCCCCGAGATGGGAAAGGCAAAGACTGCTTCTCCAGGAGCCCCTCTGCAGCTTCTGGTGGCCCGCTGAGAGGGCCAGTGGAGGATGGGATCGTACTTGGTATCCAGTATCCCCTGTAACTTGCAGACGCACAATCAGATTGTCTTAAGCCACAGACCAGCCCTGTGTTACCTCCCATCTCACTCAGCTGAGTGCCTTGGCTTACCAGTCTGCCTCTGCCTGTTTACCCAGGTTCCCACAGGTGAGTTTTACACTGAGCAAAGGAGCAGAATGAACATGTGCCCTGTACTCCATGGGTCCAGGAAACCTACTACCCCATTCAGCTGGCCCCAAATATCTAGCTCTAACTGAATGCAAAGCTATAGCGGGCTCCCAACAATGCTGAGCCACACGCTCTACTTAGAGAATATCTTTCCTTTCCACTACAGCAGAGAGACACACTCCTCCTCCACTAGCCATGGATCTGGAGTGCTTTTCGGTTTGTTTCTAATTGGCCACCGCCCTGGTACGCTAGCCACAGCATGGTGCACTAATAAGGACACAGGCTGTCTCTCAGAGTGGGCCTGGCTTGCTGGACCTCACCGTGTCATGTTTCAAAGCAAGTGTCCTCAGAGGGGCTGAGGTACAGACTCCTCCACTACCCAGGCAGCCTCCGATGGGGAAGACAAAGCATATAATAAGGGCCGCGCAATGAAGGAGCTCACAGGAGAAAGCTGAAAAGTAGCTATCATGTTGGCAGATAAATTCTACACACAATTATTCATTCCTAGCCTCTTGACATGTAGATTAATGAGTTTGATAACCCAGGCTTCTAAAAAGTAGATTCCACTCTTCTCAGACTTTCTCCCCCTCTACCTACAAACAGCACACGGGTCTATGGAGAAAAAACAAATCGATACATTTGCAGTAGCCATCACGGCTTGCTTGTGATTGGAGTCCTATGTCAAAAATATGATGTGTCGTCTCTTTCTTGGCTGAGGAGGAGCCGCTATGGCCAGAGGGACACTAGAGAGGACAGTGTCCTCAGATCTGGGACTCCACTGAGTCCTGGACTACTTTGTACCAAAAGCTAGGCACGAAGTACTTCTCACTTCTGCCCCAAGGTGAAGGAGGCGTGTGTTGACATTGCTATCACATGCTGTTGTATTGAAGTTGGAAGTCCGGTTGTTGCTGTCCCTAGTTGACACAAAAATCCCTTAACCAAGAAAAAAATGGGATGAGAGGAAAGTCACAGGAATGAGACAGAGGCTCCTGCACCCACTCTGGGCTTCCTTTTAGGATCCTGAGTAGCACAGATATTTAAGTTCAGGGTTTGATTCCCTCGAACTCAAAAGTCAAGAGCTTGAATCCTCCTAGCAACTGGGTTCACCGGATTCCAGGATCCACAGAATTCGATTTCATGTTGCATGCCACCCCCAAGCACAAGTGGGTACAACTTTCACAATGTATTTATATTATCAGGAATGCACTGTTCGGCCTCCTTCCTTAGCCACTTGGCAAAAGTATTTCTAGATCCCAGCCCATTTTATTGCCTCTTCATGAAGTGTTTATATTCTAAAAATCAATGTACTTCCTGCAATAAAAACAAATATGGGAAAAAAAACAAAGTAACAAAGGTAAATGTCTCACCCCTACCCTTAATCACCAATGGTGTTACAAACTCAGCCAGATTTCTCCTATTTTGGTTTATGCTGAAAGGGGTCAGAGGGCTATGACACAGCCTATGGGGGAGACCTCTCCCCTGGTGCCCCGCTAGGCAGCCTGGAGTGTGCTCTGGGCAGAATACACCTCCATATACTGGACAGAGTCCTGCCTGGGTCCTGGCTGAGCAGAGTCAGTGTCTGTGAGCTCTCGATGCCTACTCTCCACTTGGGAGAGCAGATGCCACAGATCATCAGCACAGTCATTCAGTAAGACACCTCCTTTTGTCCTCTGGCAACAGGAAGGAAGGGAGTGGAATTCACTCAGCTCACAAAAGTCCAGCGAGATCTTCAATTAGCAACATGGAGCAGCTTAAGAATTTGTGGAGGTACAATTGAATTCCTATGGGACTTTTATCCCCATTCTAAAGAGACAACCCAAAGCTATGCAGAAAGAAGGAAAAGTCTTTCCTTACTAAACAATCTTGAGGCTTAAGATGTCTCACAGTCTTGAGGTGAGGATCATCAAGTTTTGTCAATAAAAATTCAGAATATTTAGTTAAATTGGAATTCCTGATAAACAAGGTTGTTTGTTTTTTGGGTTTGGTTTTGTTTTGTTTTGTTTTGGTATAATCTTGTCTCACATATACATGAAACATATTTATGCTAAGAGGGTAACTTGCTATACACTAAATATGAAGCTAATATACTACAAATATATTTTACTGTGTGTGTGCCCCATGGATATTGAGACACACTTATACTAAAATAAAAATACTGCTCATTATCTGACATTCAGATTGAAGAGGACATCTAGCATTTCATCTGACAACTCCTTTCAGAGTGTCCTTGTGAAACTGCTCAAGACATCAGGAGGTGATGAGGGAGAAGGGAAAGCAAACAAGATCCCAGCTTATGACAGTGCCTACCCCAGCTCTTTTTCCTCCTGAGCCCAAAGCCCAGATCAGAAAGCCCTAAATCTACTGCTTCTTAATCATACCGAGTCCTGAATATAAGCTCACCTACAGAAGGACATGCCCGACAAACAGTATCCTGGTTCTGCCAGGGAAAACTCTATCCTCGCTGTTTCCTTCTGGATTTCCAGTCCTGGGCTTCCAGCAAGAGCAAGCCAGAGCCTGCATCTGCAGCTGAGACCCTGGCACAGCAGACAGGGCACACACCTGTCTGAGTGCGGCACTAACGGACACCTGGCTCCATTTCACTGCTGCCCTTAGCTTCCCATCAGCCCCACTTACTTCTTGCCTGGCAAATTCCCACCTCCTGTGCAGCCATGACAGTGACGTCCTGAGGAGGAGCCGGCCCCTTGGCTCCTTCGGCACAGGATGCCTTGGCCATCTGCCCTGGAGCATCAGCCCAGGGCTACAGCTTCTGATGAAGACTCCAGAAGAAGCATCCTAATAGCACCAGGCTGCTAGCTGGATCCAGAGCACACCAGCAGAAGCCACTAGGAGCAAGCAGGACCCTGGAAATGTTCCACGCCCACATCCTCCTCCTTCCCTGAATTCTGGGAAACAGCACAAAGGACACCTTTAGCAGCGAGCAGCTCAACGTCCTTCTAGAAGGATCTTTGGCCTGAAAGATTCCCAAAGCTGGGGCAAAATAGAAGAGAACCCAGATGCAGACAAAATACCCCTGCATACAGCCCCAACAAAAGAAAGTTATCCAGGAGAGAAAATTTGAGAAAACGTCAGAGTCCTAGAGATCAGGCACTAAATGCCTTGCAAAGCACAATGGCCAGATTAAGCAATGAGAACGATGAGACCAGGAAAGAGTGGCCAGTGGGCTGAAATCTCCTGGTGCACTGGGCATGAGCAAAATGCCGACTTCACCATTAAGTGCCTGCCGGACCCAGGCAGCAGCCAACCCGAGCCTGCTGCAGGAGCCCGGGGAGCTTGTGCTAGGTCGTTTCCCACAGTGGTCTCAGCTCAGACCGAACACTGCATCAATGCCTCACTGGCATCTCTACTGCAGAGGCTGCACCCCAGCAGCTCCCAAGCCTCAATACAGCCCACAGTTTGTTGATTGCACATCATTGTTGAAGCACTTGAGTGAAATGCCAGCATTTAAAAATCAGGAAACTTTCAAACGAAAGTTGAGATATCAGGTTTTCTTTGAAGAAAAAAAGGAAAAATTTTTACAATGCTAGGCCCGAGTCTAATTGGCAGGGCCCTTAGATAGGGTACATATTTGTCAGCTGTCCCCAGTCCTTGAAGGGCACAACAGGAATGCAAAAAACCTTGCCTTTTCCCAAAAGCTTTTCCCAAAACTCCCCTCTCCTCTCTCAGAAGAATCATTACTCAAGGCACTTTCCTTCCTATCTCCACAAGTTAGCTTCACCTCCGCTCCCCAAAAGCCCGTGGATTGTCACCTCCACCTCTGAGCGTGGCATCCTTTCACAAGACAGATAGTACCAGAACCTTGGAAGCCATCTAGAGTATATTTGAAACAGAAGCAACATCTGTATTCCAGAGAAAACTGAGACAGAGTCCTGCCCAAGTCCAGGGCCAAAGGCAGCTATGTGGCAAAGGGGAAGGCAAACATTGTGTACCCATTTCACAGACAGTGGCACCCAAGGCCACACTCCCATTTTCCTCCTTCACTTCCAGGATAAATAGCCAATCGCCTGGGTAGAGGAAGACAAGTGTCATCCAGATGTTAGTTGCCTGAGAGGGGAAGAAAGTTCTGATTGGATGACTCAGGAATTGGGATTCTGGGGAGAGCCTGACAAAAGGATAATGTATCTTTAAGCCCAGGTGCCCTTCAGGAGATGTATTGGATAAATGTCTTCTGAAAAGCCTGTAAATATTCCATCGCCTCACTGTCATTACTACCATGAAATGATAATGAAGCATGAAAGAAATATAATTCCATATTCAGATGACAGCATTAGTCTCCATAAGCAAACTGAAATATTTATTAGTAAAATGTTCAGTATCTATGCCTGTAATCTAAAAAAAGGACAAAAATGTTTTATAATAAAAAAGAGATTGAATGCAGAGGTAAAATCTGGTTGGCTGATTTTATTGCTTATTATTAAATCCTGGCAAAACAATTATTTTTTTTCTTTTCATTAGTACGACACCCAAATTAAAACTATGCCCTCCGGCTGCAAGGTTTACAGTAGTGATTAAAAACAAGAAATTGTGATGCATGGGGCTTTGACAATGGCATAATCAAATTCATTCATATTGTTCAATCTTTCACTGACAAATATTTTTACAGGAAAAAATACCAAACAAAGAGTCGAATACAACAACTATCAATACAGAGAAATTAAGAAACCTTGTTATTATTTAAAAAGTGAACTGATACAATGCTGCTGTAATCTTAAATGCAAACATCAGAGTGTAGTTAATTAGGGTAATTATTGCCTAAATTGTGCTTAATTGTCTTATACTGAATAGGAGCATGAATGAAGCTCTTTGAGCTTTCTACAATACCTAAGTGCCACCAAACTCTTTAGGTATAATTTAATAAGTTTTGATGGTATTCCCTATATGTCAGAAAACATATCTGAATACAAGCTAAGAGATAAACAGGAGCCATAGGCCCTGACCTCTGTTTCACCTTATTGAAAAAGAGGTGTAAGAGACTCATTTAGTATACAAGCGTCACCGTCACTGAGTGCATTCCTTAAAGGAAAGAGGAAGGGGGGGTAAAAAACAGGGTCTTTGAAGTGAATGAAAAATTAGAAATTCAAGTGACCACGATCAATTCTGAAACACTGCACAAAATTAATTACAGTTTTGCATCAGAAGCAAGAATGTAGATTTCAGACAGTGGATGTCATTTATCTTGAACCGCACAATATACAAGGCGATTAAAAAGCCAAATCTGTCCCCACCCCCCAAGTCTAAGGCCTCTCAGAGGCTGTGAAGTACAAATGATTAACTCCAAATTATGCAAGGGACTGTGCAGCCGCTTCAGCTTGAATGGAGTGTGTGGAGTCACAGGAGCGGGAGAGGGACAGATTTGTGGCTCTTTATCAAAATCCAGTCCGGCCACTTCTGCCAGAATCCAGATAAATTGCCCCGCGCTCTGAGGGTGCTGCGGAAAGCTTGCTCGGCAGAACCAGCATCTCTAATTTCTAGGTTTTTAATTGCTTGCCTTATATTTGCATTTTTATACTATTAGCTTAAAGGATTTACTCAATTCTGTGGGCTACTCTGACCCAGTGGCTTCCCATTTCTCACAGACACAGGACCTTGTGGAACATGGGGCAAAATGCGGCTTCTTCACCACCTTTAGCAAGGAAGCCTGGTGTCCAGCATACACATAGGCTAGGGAGCCGCCCTCAGGCTCTGGCCCTGAGGCCACCACCCAAGAAGTCATCAGCATGCAATGGACATGGAGATTCCCCACGCCTTTGTCCCCAGAAGAAGCCCAGTGAGCAGAGACCCCACCAAGGAAGCCCCCCTGAGCTCTCCCTCTTTCATCTGGGGCCGTGCTCTCATTAGCCCCCTTCTTGAAAAGGCAGGATGTGCATGTGTTCAAAATACATCTTACTCTGTTGTCAAAACTGAATATTAGAAAGGCTGACAGATTTTCCCTGACTCCAAGAAGCCACACATGGTGTAGCGCACACACGCTACACACACACACACACGCACATGCACATGCACACACATGTGCGCACACACACACACACACACACATGCACACAGAGACTGGGCATCTGCTTCATTTAACCCTGCATTCATAACCGATTTATTAACAGGAGATTGCCAAGTGAAAAACCTGTCATTTTAAGATCTGTAAAAGGAGCCTCACCTGACAAAGCCTTAGGTTTTAAGCAATTGGCTTCAGGTCTCCCTGGGGAAGCTGGGCTGCCCTCTCCAGCTGCACTTTAATAAAACCGGCCTGCCTGCACCCACGTCCACTACCCTGGCCCCTGCTCCATGTGCTGCCCCTTCAGGATGCCTGCATGCACTGATACCACCATCACAGAAGCTGCTCCTGCGCACACCTCTTCTCTTAAGCGAGCCTCTTACCCCACTGGTCTGAAATGCTACTGACCCGAGGGGGTCATGTTTGAGAACAGAGGGCTTTAGGTGTAAGAAAAGCCCTTCGCCTGCATCCCTCTCTGTTTCTTGGAAACAAAAAAGATCTTCTCCTCTTAGAGAAAAACCATCAGTGTGAACAACAACAGAGTAGCCAGGCCCCGGCCTGATGTCAGGGACGTTAGGGCTTGGTGGAGACTTCAGTTTGCCCTGAGCACGCGATTCCTCTAAGAGAGGCAACGGCACCTCCACTTAGTCATGCTACTGGGACTAAAAGCCAGTCCCTGCAGGCAGCTATTCTGAATTGTCAGTGGCAATTGGAAGCTTGGATTCTTTCAGAAACTTCTTTTTTTTTGAATGCTTCATAAAGTGTGAAAAAAAAAAACAACAACAACAACACTATGCTGGTCAAATACAAGTGAGTGCTTCTGACAGCCAAATCTAGCAGCCCAGCCCAGAGCCGCTCATTTCATGACCCCAGGTCCGCTGTGGTCAAGGAGACACCTAGGAATCCCGGGGACAGAATGTGAACTGTAGCAGCCGCTCCTCAGTTGCCCCTCTGTCTGGGTCACTTTTCTCTCATTGCTGGGCCAAGACACCCAACACCCACAATGAAGGAAAGAAAGGCGTGTTTAGCGCAGTTATTGGAGGCTCCAGCCCATCTCAGCTGGCTCCAAGGCAGTGTGGCTCATGGCAGAGGGCAGCCTTTCATGGAAAAACTGCAAAAAGCAAAGGGAGGAACAGTAGCTGCAGCAGCTAGCAGCTAGCAAGCCTCTCTCTCTTCTTTATATTGTACTCAGACTATGGAGGGGGTGTAGCACTCACACCCATAATCCCAGCATTGGATCATGAATTAATCACAAACTCTAGGAGATGCCTGCCTAGTGACTGCATGACACTTTGGGAGGACAACTAGACACAAACTATAGCACCCTCCCCTCACACCGTCCTCTCCCAAACTTGTTGTATCGAAGTCAAATCATGTTGACTCTACAGATTAACCTCTTTTTTTTAAGAATCATATGGCCATTATGATCAATACTTATTGATAAGTATCAGCTCCAATCACAAAAAGTCCACACAGGGCAGAAATTCAATAGTGCCCCTTTGAAATGAATTCAGTCCATAACAGCTCTGCAATATATTTCCTGGGCCCTGGGGGAGGGGAATGGATGAAAGAAATTAAGAATATGTGGCTTTTACTCCCAAGGGGCTTCTCATCTATTTGCAATGCAGAACTGGTAGTGGGATAAAGTTGCAGGAAAGACCAGGCATCTTAAAGGTCAAGTCCCACAGGGTGAGGCCAAAGTTCTCACTCAGCTTTTTTTCCCTATCCTTGGGGGAAAATTCCCTGACAGCTTGTACCAGCACCAAAGCAAGAGATTACTTTTAATACATATGTAATTTAGAATAAATATTCACTTCTCTAAAAGCTGAGAGGGGGCCAAGCTGAGTGCTCTGGCCTCTGTATCCCAAGGAAAGGAAAGGAACCCGAGACGGGGGGATCTATAGACCAGGGATGAGTCCACCACTGAGGTCACTGTGCCAGGAAAATGGCATTTGACAAAGGCTCTTAGAAGTAGGCATCTTTCAGGATTGGCTCCATCAAAAGACTTCTGTTCCTTAAACTCGAAGGTTTAAAGAGGGAAAAAAAGAAGGGTTTGGCTTTGGGAGCTCTATGAATCAGAGAGCTCTGTTTTTTTTACAATTTATTTTACTTATTTATTTTTCTTTTGCGGAACCGGGGATTGAACTCAGGCCCTTGCACTTGCCAGGCAAATGCTTATTCCACTGAGCCATCTTCCCAGCTCCAAAGAATTTTTTTTTTTTTTTTTTTTTTTTTTTGTGGAACCAGGGATTGAACTCAGGCCCTTGAGCCTGCCAGGGAAGCACTTATTCCACTGAGCCATCTCCCCGGCCCCCTTTTTTTTACAATTTAGGAAATCCTTTTTTTAACTTGTTTGAGTGAGTTCAGGCAGTGTTTATCAATAGGATTATTCACTCTGCATATTATGATTTAAGCTTCAAGAATTCATTATGTGATATTAACAGGATATTTATCTTGTCATTGATTACAGGAAATTGGAAACACTGATGTTATTGTTAATACTTCTGAATTACCACACCTAATGGTCCTGTATGTCACAAATTAACTTGAGAAACAAAATGCTTTTCTGCCACAGAAGAGACCAGCACCCTGTCCACTCTTCTGAGCAACACCATTTGTCGTCTTCACAATCAATATGTAGCCCTATAAGGAGACAACAAAGTATCAGAGAAGAGAAGTGATTTCCAGAAAGATTTACAGTGAGCTGAGACCAACCTAAGGCTAGACTGTCCACTCTAAGAGCTCGCTCTCTGCTCCTAAACAGTAAGAAAGCACTTGTGTTTTCGGTACTTGGGTATCTCCAAACTCATGGACCTTAGGCAAAGCCACCTACCCTCACACCCAAGGGTAGCGTCTACCTGTCTGTGATTCCTGAGTTCCACCGGAGCTTCACCCTACCTGCAGGTGATGTGCCACAAATCAGGGGTGCATTGTGTCATCCCCCAGGGAAGGTCGGAAGCATGAACACATGCAAAAGACTCCCAGGGACTTTAGAAATTTTTAAGTGAAGCAAATCTCAAATTACAGGATCTTTTCCCAAAGCACTAATCTTTAGAAGGTGTGTATATGGCTTTCTATGGAGAATTGTAGGGAAAAGAAGACCCTGTTTGAAATAAAAGGGGATCCCCAAAGATACAGCTCAAAGGACATTTTCAATGGCTTGGTACTCGGTAATGTACCTCACAGAGACTCTGACAATCACAATTAGGGTGATTTTCATTTCAAATCAGCTGTTGGATAGCTCATAGTGCAGAGCTCAGAAAACAACTGTATCCACACTCAATGCATCACACTGTTAAATAAGAGCTGAATAAGTTTCATTAGAATAGACAGTGATCTGAGGACCATGGTTGGCCTCTCCTGATGATGTAAGGACTGAGATGCATTTTGACGAGGCACAAAGAAAATTAACCCTACAGTCAAGTGCTCCACTCTGTGACACTGGACAAAAAGGCCTCCTTAGGCCTCAGTCTTCCCAGCCATAAAATGGGAATAAAGTAATCCTCTATCTTTCATATAAGGTTAATTTGGAAGCATAAAAGAGAGGAGGCACAGGACAATATTTGAAAAGCCTGAGGCACAGCATGCACTGGGGGTCACTGCTGACACACTGGCCCTAGGGACTAGTGTACATATGGACTCTATCCCCTTTGACATGACTATCAACACTTGTTTTAAGAAGACAACTGAGAATCCTTCCAACAAGGAATTTTTCCCTGCATTGCTTCTTTCCTTTTAAGTGAGAGCTTTCCAAATAATGCTTCAATAAATGATGATGATGGTGATGATGGCATTTGCTACCATTAGAGAGCTTGCACTCACCCGGCACATGCAGAGAAATCAGTTCTGCAAGACAGGGTAAGTAAAGGGTGAGAGCCAGGATCTAACATAACTGAAGCCATCATCCACTGTCTGTCCCCTTCCCTGTCCCAACCTGGTGAATGACAGCCCCTCAGAGCAGAGCCCAGGAAGCCCCAGCCACTTCCAGGCAATCTGAAATAGGTGAATGATGTGACCCAGGCTACAAGGGACCACCCATGTGCTGCCACCTGGTGCAGACACAGAAGCGACCCCAGCAGAAACTGGACAGCTGGCCCAAGTAGCAGACTTGGCTAGCAATCACCAAATGGGGACTCCTGAGCTCGGACTTTGAGGTGGATTACAGTGCAAACGCCACTGAGACTTCAAAACAAGCTCCTTGTACAGATGAAATGAGTCAGGCCTAGAAAGGGGAGGCATGCTAGACTCAAGCTATCACTCTTTTACCTGCCACCTTCTGACCAAAGGGTCTAAGGACTGACCCTCCCTCCTCTCCCCTCTGCAGCTCTGCAGACCCACTCCTCTCTAGGGCTTCAGAGCCAAAGTTGCTAATGTACATCTGATCCTGCCTCTGCCCTCCCAGGAGCCCTGTGTGGCTCCCTGGGGACCTGAGGAATTGTCCTCTTCAGCTGACAGCCCTGAGCCGGACTCCATCCATGCCCTTTCGCAGGGATTCTCCAGCAGTCCCCAGCAGGGATCCCCAGCCTCTGTCAGCCGACTCCCTGAGGACAAGAGCCCTTAGGGCCCAAGCCAGCTATTTCCATCCTCAACTGCAGCTCCCTTTCCTTGGACCAAGATGTCTGTCTGCAGCCGCCCCTGTCCATGACCTCACTGCTTCCTTACTCAGCATCTGCTTCAGCCTGCGGCTCAGCCCCTGACTCCTTACTTCTCTTTTATTCACATTAGAGCAGCCCCAGAAAGGTGGTGTGGGCCTTGGCCAATGTTCTGCAGCCGCTGCTGGGGTCACACATTCACATCAGCAGGTACGACTGGAGGAGGGAGGGGAACATCCGGGGAAATGGGAGCTGCGCTGGGTTCAAGCTGTGACTTTTACCTGCCACCTTCTGACCAAGGGACAAGGAGCCTAAAAGACTGAGGAACACTGACTGTGAAAACCAAGTTACCACGGGTTCATCCACTCCACAGCTCACATGACCAGGTGCTCTCTTCATGTGTCTGCGGCACCTTTATCTGGGCGACGGTGCATCCCACCCTGACCCCCGAGCCTCCATGCTACTTTCCCTCATGCTCCTGTAATGGGTACAGCTCCGGCACACAGCCCACACTTTCTCTCTCTCCACCTCCATTCCCCTTCCTGTCTCAGGAATGACTTCTACCCACCAAGTTTCAGGAGCTGTCACCCTGGGAAGGGAGGCTGAGGAAATAAACAGCTCCTGCCAAAACAGCCCATTTCACAGATTTCAGTGATCTCGAAAGCCACATCTCTGCCCCAGATATGATGTCACATGCCTGTAATCCAGCACGCTGGAAGTCTGAGGCTGGAAGGTCACAAATCCAAACCTAATCTGAGCAACTCAGGAAGATCCTATCTCAGAATAAAAATCTAATACAGGGAGAGAGTAATATACAAACTCTGCTCATTGTGAACGTACATAATCCTAAAAAATAGCTGTAATAAACCCAATCTAGATGCAGCCTACCACCCTGACTGGCCCAGATGACAGTGCACATTAGGAAAACACATCCAAGGCAGGTGCCACTCACCCTGCCTGAGGTGTCTGTCACAGCTCTACTTCCTGCCCTTCCGCCACCTGCTTTGTGCCATAACAAGAAATATGAGGAGCTGCTTTTTTTAAAAATGAAAATGTGCTTGTCTGCCCAATAAAAAGCATTCCTGTATGTAATCCCAGTATTAGATTTTTTAATCCTCTGAGCTGACACACTGTTATGTGTTCACGGTTATTATCTGTCCACTTCCCAACCTTAAGAGGTTAGATTGTTTAAAGATTTGTTAGCTATGAACTGTTAAAGAAGGCCAAGTATAAGCTCCCAGCTAATTGAAAAATAGCATTTTATCAGATTCTCCTCTGATATTATATTGTAATGGTTGTACTTAGAGAACTCTCAATACTTCAATAAGTGGGGAAATTAAAAAAATCACATCTTCAGGGCTTTGCAGAAAATGTGACTGTTACCAATTTATACTGCTTTTTTAACCATTATTTTCTTATATTTCCCACAATGCCTCGGATCAGAAGCAAACAGAAACTGAGTGATTACCCCAAAGTGTGCTAGATGAACTGGAAAAAGTCTATTCAAACAAAGCTCATTAGTTCTGATACCTCCAGGGCTATGACAAATTAAGCTGCTGGTGTGTGTGCTTGCAGACAAAAGGGGGATGCCGAAAACTAGGGCTGAGCTAGGCACTGTGTCAATAAATTCCCCTGAAAAAGGTAAAAATTACAATTGGAGCTAAAATGGAATCCCTTTAAGGAGCATGTACAAAATAGATCATCCCTTCTTTCTTAAGTACATTTGTGAACCCGCCGGTGATGAATTATTGCAGCGGGAAGTGGCCACTCCAGAGGGGATAGCTGGCCAGGTGCGCGGAGAAGGCGCTGGCTGCATCCAGCCTCTGCTCTCTGCAAAGACTTGGCCCTGCCCAGGCAGAAGGGCTTCCCACGCCAGGAAGCAGGACGCACGCTTTCAGAGCCCGAAGTCCGGGGCTCTGAGACAGCCACTGCTTTCCCAGCGAGAGGATGAGTTAGACGCAAAGCTAGGCCAGCAGCCTCCCAGTTTTGAAGAGTTCTGGTGTTTTAACACGGCCTTGTGCTCCGAGCTAAAAGAGCACTGAGCATTATCGCCAGGGGTTTTCTTTTTCCTGATTTGTGAGTCTATTTTGTTTTGTTGGGTTTCCTTTTTAATCTTTTGTTTCTTTATGTATTTGGTACGGGGTCTCACCACACAGCTCAGACTCCTAGTGATCCTCCTGTCTCAGCCTCCCCAGGACTGGGATTACAGGCGTGCACCACTGTGCCTGGTTTCAGTGGCCTGCACTGAGCAGGTGTCGGCCCACCAGGCAATACCTGGGATGAACCTGGGTCCTTGCACTTACCAGGAAGGCAGGTGCTTAGACTGCTGAACTAGCTCCCTGGTCCTGTGAATCAATATTGAAAAGGAAGCTTTGAAACTTTGAAAAGTAGTCAGGAATCGGACACCTGGGCTTTCATTCATATTTGTTGAATGGATGAAGGAAGGTGAATGAATGATGTATTTTGTTAGGGCCGTGTGATGAAAGGGTGGTCTTAGAGTCTCAAAAAGGCTCTTGGATTTTTCTAAATGTCTTATGGCCATGTATTCCTACCTGGCAAAGGGGTGTGTGGATCTCTCTCAGTGCTTTTTGACCACAGTAGCAGAATTTTTTCACCACAGAGAATTACACCTTAGCAACTTCCAAACTGTCAAAGTGTGGAAGACCCTGAGAACCCAGTTCCCTAGAAGAACACAGGCCAAGTTGGATCCAGCCATATCTCCCCCAAACTATGTGGCTTTTTCATTTGATCTGTGATACTTGCCACATAAAATTTGGGTGTTTCCCATCCATAACTGATATCCCGGCTCTCATGGAAATTTGAAAGATCTGGTCAAAAGGGACTGGTTTGGCCAAATGGCACAAATGTCCAGGATAGAATTGCAAATGCCCCACATAAAACGCAAGTGTGCCCCAGTTTGCCAGAGGTCCCTCTCAACCCATTGCATCCAAGAATATTACCAACTTAGTCCTGGCAGCTGAGTCCACAGCCTCTGGGGTATGTGACCATCAATCTCACAGACATGGAAAAATGAGTCCCTGAAAGTGGGGTGGCTCACAAGGGCCACAGGGGGAATACGGCAGTGCTAGGACTGGACTCTACTTTCTCGGGGCCACGGCCACTGAGGCCATGCACCACATTAGTCCAGTGAATTCCTCCCTCCTTTACTTTTATTTCCATGCCTTGTTCTGATTTCTTTCTATCTCACTGTCCTGCCATCAAAGTACCCAAGCCAGGCACGAGTCTCAGTCACAGGCTGTTGTGCAGTCACCTATCTACAGTTCTGGTTGTGCTACCAGAACACGAGCTCTCTGAGGGCAGGAGGCCTGTGGTCATAATGGTCTACCTGCGATGCCTCGCTCAGCAAAACCTCGCTTCCCTCTCCTTCTCACACAGTTGCAGGGTACGCTTCAGGCTCTGGATCTTGTATAACTGAGCTCAAGACCACTACAACCATGAGTCTCTTCAACATTTGATTAAACATCCACTTTGGGCCATACTTCTGATGAGGCCACCATGTCTTCATTCCAGCTGGGTAAACAAGAAGTGAACAGGTACTTCTGCTTCACTTACATTTACTTACATTTCCAGAACCAAAGACTCAGAGGAGCAATTCCTCTGAAGAGAACACATGCTGTCACCTAAACATGGACTTGCTGCTACCCCTCAGAATCCCTGTCACTTGGAGGCAGGTGACCATGGAGGCTGAGGTCCAGCGGAAGGCCTTCCAGGACTACAGGCACTCACATTGGGAAACAGCAACACGGTATACACTCTGGATCTCTGTGTACACACATAGACACACCGCCTTCCACTTTGCAGGAAGATTCCTCTAGGTAAGGCAACCATGGAAAAGTGGCAAGCAAAACTACAGGGTCAGGTTTCCAACTTTCCAAAGTTCAGAAATAGCAGCAAGGAAATGTGAAGTCCTGTGAAATCTGAATGTTGCCTTCCTCAGCCCTTCCAAATTGGCCTGGGGGAGAGGAGGGAGTCAAGGGAGATTTCTGAGGAGTATGTGCTGGCACAGGTATCTGAGGATGACAGGGTCACCCGACAGCTGGCTCAGGAGGATCCAAGGTCCTGCAAGAGCCCCTTCACCTCCAGGCTAAGGGGGACAGTGCAGAACAGAAATGAGTACAGGGAAGACACAGCCTGAGTATGGGAACAGCCCCACCCAACTCCCTGAAGCTCCAAAGCAGCACGAGGGAGCCACTTCCTCTCCCCCTGCACCTGGGAAGAAGGCACACCAGCTGAGAGAAAAAGTGCTCAGAGCTGGACAGGACTGAGTTTGGGATGAGGGATAGGAAGCTGAGGGGTTATTGTGAGTCAGTGGGGAGACTCAGTACCCAGTACTGTGTGCAAGCCCCCTGCTCTGTCCCGGGGAGAAGAGGGAGGGGTGATCCCTGGTCTAGCTTAGGACCCCAAATCAACTAGATTTCCCCAGAATTGATTAAGCTGTGTCCCTTTCATGGAGCACATAGAAGCCTGACACAAAGACTCACCTGACTTACAGAAGCATGACGAAAGGGGCCATAGCACCCCACATTGGCACATCTGACTGTGTAGGCTGGAAATTTCTCTCCACCACACAGTACTCTGGACAGTGTCCAGAGGCCCCTTCCTGGGGGGAAGGAAGTGGCTGATGGGGAGGAGGAGGTGTATCTAGACTCCACAGTTCCAGGCTGTGCCATATCTGGACTTACTCAGGAGATGGGTGGACCTTGGGGCAGAGATGGCCACACAACCAGCCGGGTGTCTCTCCCTGTACCTCACAGGCACATTCTCCTCTGTATCCCTAGTCCCCTGCTTGAGTCCTTACCATTTCAATTCTTCCTCTTCTTGCATTTATGGAATCTTCTCCTCTGCTTTCCTGTTAATCCCTCTGGGTCTTCCTAAATAGATCCAAGCCCCTAGAGGTTCTACCTCAACTTCCCTGTTCCACTTCTTTCTCCCTAAGGACCTGTGCCCATACCTCCCTAGCAGTGACCTCCATGCATCCACTTCTTGACCAGGCTCAACCTCCAACTTCTTCCCACCCAACCTGTCCCCCCGAGATTCTATTCACACTCAGACACTGTGTCAGTCCCTCTAATCTTCTCCAGTGAATAATCTGTTTCTCTATGATGTTGCCCATCCAGATGTGTCTATATAATGCCTCCTGCCTGGTTATGGCCAGGCTGAACTAAGCCAAAGGAGTGGGAAGGGAAGCATCTATGTCATTGTCAGGTTGTGTGGAATGAGCCTTCTTACACATCGTGCTATATTTTCATCACCTTTCTTCAGCAGATTGTCATCACTTCAACAAGGCACCCTTGAACAGCCCACGAATGGGTCTCTGCTGAAAGGTGGGCACAGGGAGAGCATCGCTCCCTCCTAGCTAGGCTTCTATAACCAGCCACACCCAGCCCATGCTTCCTTCTTTTCCACCTGGTCACATGCCACCCCAGGGAGGGTTTCCCTGAGTGCTAGGACCAGGTAAGTCACCTACTACAGATGTCTTAATTCAAAATATTTACCATGACTCTGAGAAAGTAATGGTGTATATAATGATGGCTCAAACATGTTCCTTCCTCCCTGCTGAACTGGAAGGTTCACAGCAGCAGCAGCAACATAAACTTGCTGGCTGGCACAGCAAGCACTCCACAAACACTTGAAGTGAGAGGCACGATGCATTTACCCAAGATCAGTGCAAATTAGCCTCAAGTATATTAGAATTTTTAGTGTACCTTGTGATAAACTTGTATTCAACTCACCTATTCAGGAATATAGCCAACTAGACATGTAGACCCCCATAACTTCTAAAATGATGAGCACCAAGCAACTGTGTTAGGCTCTCTTCCTGTTCAACCCACACCCCCAAAGGAGAGCTTACTAAAGACTACATTTCCAAGCCCAGTTTAAGGTTTAAGACCTCAAGGAAAACACTCCTGAGTACTCTAGAACCAACACCGCTGGATTCAAGATACCTGGAGGCTCCAGAAATGTGCTAGAGCTGCTCTTATATCCATCATTGATAAAACTCAGTAGGGGAATGGCCTTGCTATGCTTAGAAGCACCCCAGTGTGGCCAGCACTGAGCACTGCCTAAGGAGCCAGTTCTCTCTTCTGACCAGTTCTTTCCCTGCACACTCACCCACCAACACGACATCTTGGAAATGTGAAGAGTTCTTTCTTGCACAAATAACAGGCTCACAAAGGAATGTGATCAATGATCTATAGTGTGCCTAAGGAGAGTCACATGGAGAGAAAACATCCTCTCAGGCTTTCACAGAGAGCAAATTGGTCAAGCAATGCCATGACTCATCCACATGGCTGACACTGACAAAGGATCCACAAACTACGATACAGGGTCTCAGGATAAACCCTGAGGGGACTTGACTGACCTTATCAGATACAAAAGTTATATTTTTTGTTATATGGGTCTTGCTCTATCTTGGTCTTGACCATCCAGCAGAAAAGTATAAAAAACAAGGCATGTGAAGCCATATTAATATACTGAGCTGAGGAGGGCTCAAGTCAACAGCTTCTGTGGACTGCTGGACTGTGTTGGATTGTTTTGTTGAATTCATGCACGTATAGTACTTAGATGCCAATAAAATATCCATCTCTGACAGAACTAAACAAAAAAAGGGGGGCTACAAAGGAAGGACTATTTTGTATTTGTATATACAGAACACTTAGGATAGATATGTAGCTACTTTCTCTTAATTCAATGAGAAGATTTGTATAATAGTGTTTGGACAGGATATCCTGTCTGCTTCTTGTATTATGAATAACCACCAAGATGATAACAATGTACAATGTATTAATTATTGCAACTGTCCTATTAATCAGCTTTAAAACTATCTCACTGATATTTGTTTCTCAATAAAAAAAAATTTAAAGTAAAAAATAGGCTCACTCTTGAGATATGAGTACATGTGAATAAGCAAAATCAATCTGTCCACAATCCCAGCACACACACTTGAGCTGCCAGGATTGTGTGTCTTTGTGTTCAGTCCTTCCACAATTGCACATGGGTAGCACCTTAGTTTGACTCCATCACACCGACTCCATCCCATCTGGGAGGTGAGTGTATTGGTTCATTTTCTACTGTTCTAATGAAATGCTCAGATGGGGACTTATTTAGCTTACGATCTTGGAGGATGAAGGTCCAAACAGCATAGCACAAGACCTGGCGAGGACCCTGCAGCATCATTATGACAAGTGGTCTCCTAGTGGGAAAGCATGTAAGAGAGAGCAGTCACAGAGCAAGACAAGAAGACAGAGTAACGTAAGAATTGAGCTCACTCTCTCTAGAGCTAATTCAGAATCCAGGAGAACTCCTTTAATCCCTACCGAGGGCAGCACCCCAGTGACACAGCCAACTCCCACTAATCTCCACCACCTTTTACATCACCCCTGAAAACCCAGCCTCCAACCCATAAGCCTCCGCATGGGACACAAACATAACTGAACCACAGTAGTGAGACATGGTCCTTGAGGTCATGCCCACCTGCACAGCCACCCTCCAGACTCCCTCAGCCCCACAGCTATTCCCCATCTGCTCCCTAGTATGCATCTCAGCCCAGCTGTCCCCACCCAACTCTGGGTGCTAGGCTCCTGCTTTCCAGAAATTTTTTAGAAAATCAATGCTTTAAATGAAGACATGACCAAGACCTGTACTGACACCTTGCTTTCTTCATCCTAAGCTCTTCCCTTCGTAAAGATCCTATCTTTACCAAAATGATGATATTTGGGTCATCACAAATTTTTGCATGATCATAGACTTTATAAAATATTGCATTAAAATATGGCGTGACTCAGTGACTGAGTTTTTAGGCACTTAGGTAAGTTTTTCCCTCGAAGTGCAAACATCATTCCCAGCCATACAAGGAGCTTTTATGGCATCAACAGTGACATCAAGATTTGCAGGAAACCCCACCTCTGGGTACAGAGCTGATGCGATGTGAAGCCCCCTAGATGTAACCCAGAAAGTACAGGAGGAAATGCAGATGAGACCCCTGCAGAATGAACTTGGAGCAGTGGGAAATGAGAAAACAGAAAGAGACACGAACACCAGTTCCTCTTCCTGGTCATCTACAGACTACCCTGAGAGATTCCAACTCATAGCCCATCTGGAGAAGACGGCATGCTGTGGTTTAAATCTAACATGGCCCCAAAGCCTCATGTGTTTCAAAGGCGAGTGGAGCTACAGTAGCTGACCTGCTGATGGGCGGGGAGGTCTCTCCAGAGGAGCGGGTCCCTGGGTCAGCTATGAGCACGGTGTGCCTTCCTCCCTGGCTCTTCCTTTCCCTCTCTGCTTCCAGACTACAGTGACGTGAGCAGACGTCCTCTGCCCAGACCTTTCTACCATGTTACTTCTGTGTTTGAGCCCCAGAATTATGGGTTCAAATGTCCCTCCTTTAAGTTGTAGGTGTCAGGTCTTGTGTCCCAGCGAAGAAAAAATAACTATGACAAGGAGACACCAAGCATAGACATCTCCAGAGCCACCTCCAGTGTCTCCCCAGCCAGCTCAGGGCAGGGCAGTACGTGGCTTCCCTCCTGTGTCCCTTGCCCTCACCTCCTTCTTCCCTCACTTTCCCTGCTGACGGCTTTCACTTCCTAAATAAGGCTTTCCAGAGAGCCTGGTCTGTGGCAGTTTTGCTTCTGGATCTTGTGTTTCATCGTCTTGAGCTATTTTGTGTCTTTTAAAGGTATTTTCATATCTGATACAAATTTTTTCTTGCTTATATTGTTTCCCTAAAGCTTCTTCATTATTGATATATTATATGATTATCCCAGTGCCTTTTTTTTTATAGGTAAATCCTGGGTAAAAGAAGAATATTTCAAGTTGTCTTTACATTTACTGTCTTTTTCCAATGCAAAACAAATATTTGTTAACAGCTTAGACATAACCACAGTTCTGGGCTCAACATGACTCCAAAGAAACTTGAATCTAGCTGAGAAATGAACGAGAATAACAGGCACCCTTTCTATAAGCCCTCAGCATTAATGACAACATCCCCAGTTGGCACAGAGCTCCAATCCAAAAGCCTCATAATGGCTTCAGACTGACAGGAGGCTGCATGAAAGTTACAAAGTCCTGGTCTCCCCAACTTGAAAGTCTCTCCCTGTCTGAGCCCCAGCCTGGGACACAAATGACCACAAAAACTTGAACACCAGAAAAGCTCAGGAAAAAACAAAAAACAGACGTCCTCTGCCCAGACACTTCTACCATCTTACTTCTGTGTTTGAGCCCCCAAATTATGGGTTCAAATCTCCCTCCTTTAAGTTGTAGGTGTCTCCAAATGGGCTATGAGTTGGAGTCTCTCAGGGTAGTCCATAGATGATCAGGAAGATGTTCACAGAAGTAGAAGGGTGCTGTGCCAGAGGAGGCTCCCAGAAGCTTTAAGGAAGTGAATCAAAGGAAAATCATTCCAAGGAGAGCAACATCTATAGATCACAGAAGTGACCAGCATTGAATTCTAGAAGGAACCCTGACGCATCCAGATGCAGTAAGCAGGGCAAGTATACAGCAGGCAGTCATCAGTGCCTGAGCTGGCAGCTGGCAGACAGCTGTGGCTTCCTCCTGCCAGTGAGGATTCATTTTTTTGCACCCTGAAGATGTTGCTCTACACACCCCTCTGCTGCACAGGGTGGGCAGAGCCCTCATCTCACCCCACACTGCTGGATGGCTTCTGCCTTCTTGCCAAAGTGATCTGTGGAGATGGGCTAAGGCCAGGACAGTGGAACCCCACCCTTGTTTTGTAGGGTTTCAAAAATTGTCTTCAAATGTTCTGCTTTCTCAAATTTTTCAAGACAAAATTTGAGTTGAAAATAATATCCTTGACTCTGGTGGTGGCCTCCATGCTTTAAAAAAAAATACTTCAGTCAAAATCAAGTCACACAATCATAACGTGTCATCTACCTACTAAATACAAGACACATGGTGAGGTCTCCAACTTGGAGGAGTTCGTGATCTGTCTCCACTTACAAGTAGAGGTGTCCTCTCTTGCATGCTGAGCAGATACCATAGTACTTATCTCTGCAAATAAACTGCACATTTTATGGAAAAAAGAAAGAAAGGAATGGGGTGCAGAAGGGAGAAAATGCAGGAGGAGGGAGAGGACTATCACACTATGAAGGCTGCATTGACCAGGTGTTCTGGAAATACGGGAAAGGGAGCAGCTATACGGGGGAGTTGACACTGGCTGGGCCATTCCCATGGAGGAGGGAATGCTACCAGCCACCAAGGCTTGGCTCACTTGCCATGGACGTGAGATTGCACATGTCACCCGAGGAGCAAGAGAATGACTGAACCATCCTTTATTTCTTGGCATCCGCATGGACACTGCTCAGTCAGCATTTGAGGCTACGCATTTGTCTCAGCGGGACCCCAGAGGAGCAATGCCAACTGAAGGGCAGCGGTATATATTTGAGGGTGAGGAGATGGTTTGTCGTTATTTCTGTCATCATTGTTGTTACTGCTGTTGTTCTTTTGCAGTACTAGAGACTGAACTCAGGGCCTTCACACTGAGTTACATCTCTTGTCCTTTTTTAATTGATTTTGATATAGTTTCCCAAGAAATCACTGTTATAGTTTGTTTCTAGGTGTCCCCTCAAACAAAAGCCTCATGCATTTTGAGATGGAGCTGTTTTGAGACTGGGCATGGTGCCACACACATGTAATCCCAGAGGTTCACTGTGAGTCCAAGCTGCTGCGTAGCAAGACCCTGTACCAAATATTATATATATATATATATATATATATATATATATATATATATATATAGAGAGAGAGAGAGAGAGAGAGAGAGAGAGATAGCTGTTTTAGAGGCAACCAAATCCAGAGTGTGTGACTGATTGATAGGGCAATACTAGGATTAAGGGTGCTGGGATTAAGGACTCTGGGATTAAAGGTGGGTGATTGGTGGATCAGCCCACTGACAAGGTTGGCACTGTCTTAGTCTCACCAGTCCAGACCAGATATAAGGAACAGAAAGTCTTCTCTCTTTTGTTCTTGTTGCTTCCATTGTCTTCTGCTGCCATGAACCATTGCCCCTCTGCCATGTGGCCCCTACCATGGAACCAGCCAGTTATGGACTGAAACCTCCACAGGCTATAAGCTGAATAAACCTTGCCTTTAACTTCAGGTATCAGGTATTTTATCTCCACAATGAGAGAAAACTAGGACAATCATTATGTTGCCCAGTGTGGGTTCGAACCTTCCATCCTGCTGCTGTAGCTTCCCAGAGTGCTGGGATTCTCTGCATGAGCTACCATGCCTAGATGGAAGATAGGTTCTAGAAAGAGCACGTTCAGAGCGCACTGGCAGCCCCCAGCCTGGATATTTCAGGCTGGCAGGGCAAGCATGTACAAGTAGATGGGGCTAGCATTCTGAATGTGCTTTCATGTCTGCAAAGGCATCTGTCACCCGGTGCAGAGAGGGAGGGAGCAGGGAGGAAGGTTTGTGTGCTCTGGCACTACTCTTTAGGTGCTCCAACCTGTGGCATTTTGTTATGGCAGCATGTGATAACTGAGACAGAAAGGCAGCTTTCTAGGCTGCTGTGGGGAGGGGGACTCTGAAGGTACTCTGAGTTTCTCTGTGTCTTTTGAATACCTGCTGCCCCTGAGAAATACTCAAAGAGCTACCTTCATTCAACAAATCCTGGCAGAGCACTTCATGAGGCCAGGCTCTGCTTGGGGTGCTGCGGCCACAACAGTGGACAAGATACGCAAGGTCCCTGCCTTTGTGGCACTGACATCCCGACAGGGAAGGCTCGGCTTCCTAGTGATCAGCATTATGGAGAAATACACCACTGCGGTGTGACGTGGTGACATCAGGAGCTGTGTGATCACAGAACTGAGACCCAAATGACAAAATGCAGGAAGCAGGACATCAAGGTCCAAATTAAAGACTCAAAACAAAGCCAGTATAGCAGGCTTCTAAGCACCAGGGAAAATCACAGGAGGTCAGAGGCTAGGCCAGTCCCAGTGTAGTGTGGAGCCACTGGAGAGTTTTAATAGGGTAGAAGCAAGACTAGGGCTTCTATTTAATTTCTATTTAATCACTCTAGATGCAATCGGAAAAATTCTGTAGTAGTGCCAGAGAGAAGCAGAAGAAAGTTAGTGGTGAGAACTAAGGGAAGCTTGGACCCAGGGGTGCTGGGGGTGCAGCAAATAGCCCACTCAGGGTCAGTCTTGGAGGATGAGCCAGCATTCAGGGGTTGTACAGGTTTGGAAGCAGAGTGAAGGAAGTTGAGAACAACTCGCGGTTCTGCATCTTCCAGTCCCCAAAATGCAGCATGCACAGTTGCCCCACACACCCCACACTCATAGTTCTGGCTCTGAGGCTTCTGTGAGCTGATTTTGTCCTCCACCACCCCCTGTAATTTATATAGTGAAGTCCTGGCTCCCAAAGTGACTGTCTCAGGAGAGCAGGTCCTTAACAGGTAAACAATGCTAAATGAAGTTAAAAGGGCATGGCCCCAAGTTAACAGAATGAAAACAACCCCATACAAGCCAGAGAGGGGTCTTCACTGGAGCCTGATCTCGATCACTTGGCAATGATCTTGAAATTCCAGGCCAGGAGGACCATCCACTCTGTGTTTTGATGGATGGAGTCTGAGCTAATCAAGGCTGCTTTCAGTGCTGAACTGAGCTTTGTCTTGATCTCCCATTTCCTAGAGTAAGCCATGGAGTGCTAGGGGGCTGACAGGAGAAAATCTGGAGCATAGACCTCCCAGAAGCTGGCATCTGTGGCCCGCATTTAACACCCTGCAGAGGAGGCCTTCTTATCCTTCTTGGCTCTACTGCCTCTCATTCCCATTACTTAGGGCCCCAAAGCATCAAAGGTTCACAGATGTCTGCTCTAAACATAAGAAAAGAATTTCAGGTAAAGGGATAACTAGTCTCTGATACTCAAATAGGCTCACGTGGAGCAGCGTCATGACCAGAGCTCTTGCATCACAAAATCTGACCATGCACACCTGGTGAGTGGTTGGTGCGCTGCTCTCATGATACAGGAACCCACATGTGCTCAAGTCCATGCAGTCAAAGTGCAGTAATGAGCCTCCTAGAACTACCAGTCTGCCTCATTCCTGTAAACTCCAAAAGTAGTCAGATAACACCCATGATCCTCGTGCAAGGCCCCACATTTCTTCACTGTCATACAAGATGCAGTGCTTTACTTTGTCCTCCACTCACCACTCCACAGGCACACCAGTAGTGGTAGCAGGAATCAGATCCAAGGGCTTCATACTGAGCTAAATACTAAATACCCAACTGCTTTTGGTTTTGGTTTTGGTTTTTTTTGAGACAGGATCTTGCTAAGTTGCCAAGTTGCCCAGACTAGACCAAGATTTACAGTCTTCATGCTTCAGCCTCCCAGAGTACTGGGATTACAGGCAGGCACCACCTGTGTATAAGATGAAGGTTTGTGTTGGCCTCAGGCTGCATTTACAGCTGCTCTCTCCCTTCAAGCACTTAAAGGAAAACATCACGGTCCCAAGGACTTCAGTAAAGGGATAAGAGGCCCATGCCTGTCCGCAACACTTTGTTTGCATTGAGAGATCTGATCATGGACAGAAAGCCTTGTCACCAGGCTGGCATTTCAAGCACAATTCCTGTCCCTTCCTGCAGGCTACCTGCCAC
>PVKA01003373.1:75638-110738 GCA_004027165.1 Ctenomys sociabilis
AATGCCCAGCAAGTCAGGGACTAAAGCCTATTCTCAGGATAATGGTTACACTCCTCACAGGCTGCCTTACCCAGCAGGATATCCATATCAAAGCAACCCTTGAAACTGTCCCTTTGGGCACTTACTTGCAACCCCAGCACTCTGGGAAACTTACTCAGGAAGATCATAAGTTCAAGCCAATCCTTAGCAAGATCTTGTCTCAAAATAAAACATAAAAAGGACTGGGAGTGTACCTCAGTCCAAAGGTCCTGGGTTCCATCCACAGGTACTGCCAAAAATAAAAAACTAAAAGGAGCCCCTGAAGCTCATGCATCACAGCTCCAATGTACCACACAGGCCAGGATTCTTTCCGGAAACAGAAAAAGTGACATCCGCTGCTGTACATCAAGCAATGTCCACCCTGATGTTGCAGAATACTACGCTCTCCCTCCTATAGACACTGCCTTTTCTTTATCTAACTGGATCTCAAAGTCTTAGTGGGCACTCAATTAGCAAGGTAGCATTTGAAAAGCAATTTAGGGGGCTGGGGAGATGGCTCAGTGGAATAAGCACTTCCCTGGCAAGTGCAAGGGCCTGAGTTCAATCCTTGATTCTGGAAAAAAAAAAAATCAAAAAGCAATTTGTTCCCTTAGTCTGATGCAGCAGTAGATAGTTCTTGGTCCTTGCATTCACCTTTCTTCCACTAGTAAGACAACGTGGTCCTGGTGAGGGCGAGTGCCACCCTACTGGCTGCCAGAGGAGTCAAACAAGGTGATAAAAGGCGTGCTGTCCTGTAAGGGCCCAAGACAAGAGGCACTGCCAGGACACTCAAAGTCTTAGGCCTGTGCCACCCAAGAGAAAGAGAAAGAACAGAGCTCCGAGGCCTGGGTTGGATTTGGGGAAAGCACAGTGGCCAGCTCAGTTGACCTGCCCTGATACAGCTCACTCACAGAGTGCCTTGCCCTGCTGTCTCCAAGATAGCCACAGACTTCTCTGCCCTTCCAGCCTGTCTGCTGCCAGAGGCAAGTTCTGACCTGTGTGAAGCATGAATTAGACCCCAGGGAAGGGGTCAGCATGCAGAGCCTGGTGTGACTCAGTCTCTTCTGAAAGACTCCAAGGTGCTCTATTCCAAGCTGTTGCCGCTCTCAGTGAGGGGTTCTGGGACACAGGCACTCCGAGAGAGAAATGAGCCCAGGGAATATTGTTTTCAAATGTGAATTACTGCATTGCCAATTCCTATTTCAGCACATAGGGGCTGAGAGTGGTTGGCAAAACACTCAGGCCAGTCATATGTGTTCCTGACTCCTGCACCCAGCCCTCTGCCCCCTCACACACCCTTCTTTCTACCCAGGATGAGACAGTACTTACACGCTGCTGGCAATAAGCAATGAGAAATTTCTGGCCCAAAACTGGATCATCTAGATAAATGCATTCATAGAATTCAAAGACCAAAGTGGAGAAGGTAGAGTGGCATGTGCCAGTAATCCCAATTTCCTGGGATGGAAGGAAGGCACAGAGATGGCAAATTTGAGTCCAAACTGGGTGCCTTAATGATTTAACAAGTACAAATAAAATATTTATTGTGACAGCCACTTGAAGCAGGGTGGGGGACAGTATTTGAAGCAAAAGGGATATAGCCAATGAAAGAGCACCCTTGTGGTCATGTAGAAATGAGATTTCCACAAGAAATGGCAACAAGGTGGCTATATGCAATTTGATTGTTATTTTTATTTATTTTTTAAGAGAATGAATATTTTTATTAATTTTATTAAAAACATCAATGAGACAGTTTCAAAAGCAATTAATAGGACAGTTTCAATCATTAATACATTGCACATTGTTATCTTCTTAGTGGTTATTCATAGTACAAGATGCAGACATGATATCCTGTCTAAACACTATTAGTACAAATCTTTCTTCTCACTGAATTAAGAGAAAGTGGCTGTATATCTGTCCAAACTATTTTGAATATACAGATACAAAATGGTCCTTCCTTTGTATCCCTTTTTTGTTTAGCTTTGTCAGAGATGGGTATTCCATTGCCATTTAAATATTGTAGGTGCTTGAATTCAGCAAAATAATCTAATATAGTCCAGCAATCCATAATAGTAGTGGGTTAGCCATAGGACTGGCTATGTCAGAAGTTGTTGACTTGAGCCTTTCACAGCTCAGCATATTAATATGGCTTTACTTTGTATACCTCGTTTTTATACTTTTCTGTTGGATGGTTAAGACCAAGATAAAGCAAGACCTAAATGCTACCCTCCAATTCTGGTTTGTTAGAACATGGCAAGAGAAAGAAGACAGCTCTTGGTCCACCTGTTTGCTGTATCTGCTTCAGGAAAAGCTGCTTGCTAAAGGGCCCCAGGGAAGCCCTGTGGGTACAGCTTGGGTGGCTTCCTCAGCTCCCCTTCAGCCCCGGTGGTGGTGGTGGTGGTGGCTGATCTGCATGCAGCACAAGCCGGTGAGAAAGGGTGCGGGTTTCCCACTGCCTGTCACCCTGGTAGAGAAAGGTGTTTGCACAAATTAAACTCCACACCCAAGTTCTGTTTCCCTGTCAAGTCAGCACCTAATTCACAGTGTCTGTGATTGACATGACTCTTAATGTGTATTTCTAACTGTGAAACCATTTTGTGTGCAAATATTGCAGGAGCAAGAATTCCTTGCTCCAGCGATCCCAAGGCTTCCTCTTTTGGTTAGACGCCCAGAGATGAAATTGCCCTTGAATATTATCCTCTTCTATTATTTTTATCTTGGGTTCCAAATGAAGCACATTGGGAAAATAAGCTTCTGTGCATCTTCTGGGCCAGAGGCCCCGTCAGATGGCCTGAATTCTCACTAAGAGGCATTTGGACTCAGAGGTGTGGAGTACTCTGGTCACAGACAGAAGACTGCAAATGGTTTATAATGAAAGAAATGGCTATAATTTAGTGCAGAGGTGAGGGTGGCCTTTTAGATAGGGGGTGCTGGCCCACCAGGGTACCCAGCCAGGCCTGCTAACTGGGATAGGAGCGAATAGCAAGGTGACCCTGTGTACAACAGCTCCCTGAGCCCAGCACCAACCTAGGGCCACAAGTTAGTGACAGCTGTATGAGGAGCCTGCCAAAGAGTGGCACCTGACTCATCCAGTGCCTTCCCAGCACAGCCGCCAGCTCACAGAGACTCCGTGAAGTCACCAGCAGGCTTCCCTCCAGCTGTGGAGTGGGCCAGCCTTGTGCACCCATGACCTGCGACATCCCACATGCCGGCGGCTCCTGCTCTGGGTTTCAGGTTCTGCTGCCATGATTTGAAATCCTTTTTTTTTTTTTTCCAACACTGAGGATTGAACCCAGGGCCTTAACACTGAGGTCCAGCCCCAGTCCTTTTTCTGTTTGTTTTGTATTTTTATATTAACACAGGCTCCCACTAAGTTGCTACCTTGTCCAGGTTGACCTCAAACTAGTGGTCTTCCTATCTCAGATTCTCACAGTGGTGGGGTCACTGGCCTACACCACTATATCTGGCTCCCAATTCATTTCTTACTTAGAGACCCTGCTTTTTTATTTAACCCAGAAACCCCACAAATCAAGTACCTGGTTCTACCCTGAAGCAATCGCATGCTGACTTCTGCACTGCCACTGGACTCAGTTCTTTAAGAAATTCTTCACTAAGGAAAGGTGAGCTGGCCTGAACTGGGGGCTGTCTTTATGGCCAAAACAAGTCTCATCTAAAGCCATTTATATATGGCCAGAGTATGCCCAGCCAAGGTTCAGGCAGGGCCAGGAGACTGGCCAAAAACCTCAGAGCGTGCAGGGAGGGAGAACAGCAGCGAGAGGCAGATAGAGAGCTGGAAAAGCAGAGAATGGGTGCTGAGTGCTAGGAGCTGCTGGCCTTGGGAGGACAGGCCCAAGCTGGGGCTGAAGACTTCGGAGGAGCATTGGCTGGGTGGATATGCGGGACTCAGTCAGCAGAAACAGTGCGTGGAGGTTGGAGGGAGGGAGCTCAGGGCCACCAGCCATAGCAGGAGCAACTTCACACAGCCTGCAGGGTCACAGCTCCTGCCACCTCCAAGGCACCCCCAGCCTCGCATCTCCCAGCACAAAGGCCGCTTGAATTTTCCTTGAGGCCCCAGTGAGAGGCGGTCAGCGAACAATGCTATCTGTGCATGGTGGTGCCCAGAATACGACTGTCATTTATTCCATTCTATGAAATTAGAGCGTGCCTTGTAGCCATAATGAATCATTTCCTTCCTGCCTCGGCCACAGTGTCAGGCAGGAGCTCGGCACTCCCGTTCAGGGCCTTTCACTCCATCGCGGGCTAATAATAACTCACCCGGGTGAGCACATGTCTTCTGCAAACAATGCAGGGCCTGGACGGCCATCGTGGGCAGGAGAGTAGAGGCCTCAGGGGTGGGGCTGAGGCGGGCAATGTGGCAGGAGAAAGACAATGCCCATGGTGACAAGAGGGACAGTGTCCTCCCAGATGAGTGCCCACTGGGAACTGGGGATGCCGGGCCACTTTTCCACTCATGGGGGCAGAAATGGTCCCACATTAGGCTGCTATTTGGCAGGGTCTTCCTGCAGAGTGCTGCCAAGTCCAGCCCAGAAGCTGCAGCTCCCAGTCCCCCGACACATTCCCACCACCCCTATACCTACAGGTGGTCTCACTCTGCTCAGTACCCAGCTTTCAAAGCCCCTGCAATTTGCACAGCCATGTGCCTGCCCCCACCTGAACTGCAGCTCCCCAGAGCTGGCTTCACTCTCTCTCCCGTTCCTGCGCTCAAGGCTCTACAGTAGCAGCTGCTCGGAAAATGACTCAGTGGATCTGATTCCTATGGCTTAGCTCTGAAATGTCCCCCCAGAATCCTCAGGGGTCAGAGGTGGGGCTTTGTGAGGGTGACTGTGTCATGGAGTACTTACAGTCACTCCGTCCACCAATGAACCGAGCCATTGAGCCCACAGCCGACTGTGCCTCTAGGAGATGGGGCCTGCTTGGAAGAGGTGAGTCACTGGGATGTGATCCAGAGAAATGGACTTTGACTTCAGTTCTTCCCTTCTCTCCCTAGCTCTTCCTGCTCTCTCTGCTTCCTGGCTATCATGGGTTGAGCATCTTTCCATCAGTCTCTTCTGCCTTGGAGTCAGTTAACAATAGACTAAACCCTCTGAACTCATAAGCCAAAACATGCCTCTTCTCTTTAAACTGCTGGCATCAGGTATTTTGTCCCAGCAATGAGAAAGTGATTAATACACTGATGGAGCCAATCCCCAAGTGTCTATCACCTGGGAGCCTCCTCTAGCCCTGTACAGGGGAAGCCAAGACCAAACCTTGCCCCTCAGAGTCTCCCCACCAAGCCATAGGCAAAGCCAGCCCAAAAGAAAACTAGCTTCCCAAATCCTGTGATCATTGTCTCTTCTAACTACAACTCTTCAGTCCTGTTAACACCCACATCCACAGAGTAGGTGCACACGCAGTATGGTTGGAAAAAGAGAATACATGGATGAGTGAATGAAAGACACAGGCCACTGCTGAGTGGTATGGAACACACCTAGCAGAAGAATGACCAGGGAGGGGAGGCTGGCCAGCTGACAGATGACTTGGTCCTTCCTTTTCCTATCTCAGGAGACCAGCTCAAGGGACCCCCACATCCCATGCCACCCCACATTCCCCATCAGAGCCCAGCAGCACTTTCCCATTACAGCAGCCTCATCTCTCATTTGTGGCTCTCTGTACCATGTCCCCAGCTGCATGCTGTGCCTTTGAAGAATTCTGTCCATGTATGCCTCGGGCCCTCATACCACCTGTTCCCTGCACCTGCAGCTGCTTTCTTTTACTTTTCCCATGATCCTTAGCACCCAGCCCTCATCACACCTCAAGAAGCCTCCTAATGTTCCAGTCTACTTAAGTCCACCCTACCTACATGACCTTATGGCTCCTACACTTACACACAGCACTTAACTACACACACCAGGAAGTATGTGTCATCACTGCTGGGAGACTCCACTGAATCAAGCTTCTCCCAGCTATAAGCTCTGGGAAGTAGCCCCTGCATCGAGATTGCTCCCCACTGTATCCCTTACACCTACCACAATACCAGACACACAGAAGGCCCTTCCAAAATGCCCTCTGACTAAGTAAATAAATGAAACTGTTCTGTTTGTTACTTCATAAATTAACATCGAAAAATGAAAACGTTAAAGTTAATCCATATTTTTAAACAAGCAAAATTAAAATGTAGATAAACACTACTGGCATTTTTGTACATTGCTCTTCAGTTTTCTGTAGAAAATATTAATATCCTACAGGCAATGGATCTATCTTCTCTATTCTGTAACATAATACCACAAGTGTTTCTAAAGTCAATACAACTTAATATGCGTTATTCTAATGAGTATGTCATGTTTTTGCAGTACTAGGGATTGTGTTTCTGAATTCTCTCTACACTTGCTTTCCCCATCCGGACTGGATGGCTCACTGTCCTGGCACACTGCTCTTTCTGAAGAGCTTTAAGCTGGACTATGACAGAGATAGAGCACCTGCCACTGCTCCTAGTACCACAGGACCTTCATGGGTCAACCCACTCACCTTTCCATGGTGAAACTAACATGAACCTCAGATGACATCCTAGAAGACATTAACTTCTGTTCCCTCCAGCCATCTCCTGTCTCAACAACTGGAGAGGCTGTACTCCCTGGATGAAGAACGTTGGTACAGAAGCAAATACTCTAAGTGCCCGTACCTCCCTCTGTGCACTTAGGCTAATTCACCCCAAGTCATCCCACAGAGTGATGCAAAAATTCCCATTTCCACATTCTCAATGTCTATTTTTGCTTTTGTTCTTATTGCAAAAATAGTACACACTATTGGCAGAAGCTAGATAATACACCAAAAGGAAGAAAATTTAAATAATCCCTAATTCCAGTCTTTTTTCTAGGTATGTATAACAGAGATGATATTTTTAAAATTAGTTTCAGATACATTTTCACTCTCTATAAACCATGATTTATGCAGCATGGAGGTTGACTTTTTAGGAGATGCACAGATCCCAGGACAATTGTGGATCTCAAAACATGGACCAGGGTCCTGAGTACCACACTAAGCTCCAAGAATACCACAGGACAATTTAGATTTTTAAGAGAAACATTACTCTGGTGTGTAAAACACAAACTTTTTAAGCCATTTGCACCTTCAGTAGCTACCAGATGAATTGCTGTGTGTTTGCTTTGCTTTGTTTGTTTGGCCTAAGACATCTTTAAAAACTACTGAGACAGTGAATGTAGAGTGACTCAAGAAAGCTGAGAAACTTTTGAACTTCAGAGTGCTCAGCAGTGACTCCCACATTAATTTTTAAAGTCGGCACATTTGATTTCAGGATGTGTGAAAAAAAGAATATTCTAGATTCCTTTTAATAAAGCTGGAGCACAGAGTTGTATCCAGGTAGGAAAGTGAAGTAGACAAAACCCATTTTTGGCCCAGAGGATTGTGGGAAGAAGAAAGGACACAAAGAAAGGAGAACAAGGGTGACGTGACATGTGTGCTCCGTCTTCTCCTCTCCACGCTTGACCCAGAGTGGGAACCACACAAGCCAAGCTTAGAAAGATTGCTGAGGACTCGGGAAGGCTTGTGTTTTCTTTTAGGAAACTGAGAAGTGATGGCTTCCTGAGCTGTCCCACAGCCCTTCAAGGAAACTATGAAGGCTCAGTGGTAGTTTACGAGGAGGCAGGCATGGATGACCACTTAGTTTTCCCAAACCACTCAGTTCCCACATGGCTTGAGAGGGTACAACAGTTCCTGATGCCCCAGAGAAAGAAAAGAAAGCTCCGTTCCAGACACATCCTATACAGCTGTCTGAGACAAGGACCGAAATTCAGGATTCAGTAGCCATACATTAAGGGCACAATAAATTATATGGGCAAAACAGAGGCAAAATACAACCAGAGACCCTGACTATTTCAAAATAGCTAGCAGAGGGGACTTTGAATACTCTCAACACAAAGAAAAGGTGAATGTCTGGCGTGATAGTTACATCAAGCACCCCAATCTTGTCATTACACATTGCACTCTTGTAATGCTGAAAAGTCACACTGCAGCTCACAAATATGTACTATTTCTGTGTGTCAGTTAAAAATGCAAACACCTGATTCAATAAGAATGAAGGGCAGATTAGCCAAGGAGCTTTCATGGTCCCTACCTCGCCGTAAAGTCCAGATCAAAACCTTCCATGCTCGCTCGGTTATGCTGCCATGGGAACAACCCAAATCCCTGGGGATCAAAACAACAAAAGTCTACCTGTCTTTCCTCACTCAGGCACAGAGGAGCATCCCCCATCTATGTCACAGCCAGTCACCAGGCAGGAGAATCACAGAGTGGCTCCCACAAAAGTGTTGCTCATCGTGCGAGCTCAGATTTTGCGGCCAACGTGTGCCTAACGTCACACGGGGCGGATGCGCAGCACTGCCAAGTGGGAGGAGGAAACGAACCAGAAACATTAGTGACCAATACGTCCTGGTGGCTGTTAACCAGTCCTGCAGGTCACTCACACCTGGAGTGTTCTGCTGGGGCATCCAAGCCAACCACTATGGCCCGGAGTGCAGTGAGGGTTCTACAATTCTATTTCTTCTTTCTTAGTTACTACATGCTATAAAACCCACACCCCATGCTTCTGAGTCATCATCTTTTTGTTGTTGTTGCTGCTGGGTTTTTTAATAATTTTATTGAGAAACAAATAATAATGAGACAATTTCAAAACCGATTAGTTAGGACAGTTTCAATAATTAACACATTGAATATTGTTGTCTTGGTGGTTATTCGTTGTGCAAGAAGCAGACATGATATCCTGCCCACAAACACTATTAGGACAAATCTTTATTTATTGAATTAAGAGAATGTAGCTGTATATCTATCCTAACTATTTTGAATACACAGATACAAAATAGTCCTTCATTTGTATCCCTTTTTTTTTGTTTAGTTTTGTCAGAGAAGGGTATTCCGTTGTCATTTAAATATTGTAGGTGCATGAATTCAGCAAGATATTCCAATATGGTCTGGTAGTCCATAACAGTAGCAGGTTATCCACAGGACTGGCAGTGTCAGAAGTTGTTGACTTGAGCCTTTTACAGCTCAGTTTATTAATATGGCTTTGCTTTGTATACCTTGTTTTTATACTTTTCTGCTGGATGGTTAAGACCAAGATAAAGCAAGAAATGCAGCTTTTGTATCTGATAATGTCAGCCAAGTCACCTCAGGATTCATCCTGAAACCCTGTACCACAGTTTGTAGATCCTTTGTCAGTGTCAGCCATGTGGATGAGTCCCAGCCATTGCTTGACCAATTTGGTATCTGTGGATGCCTGAGAGCATGCTTTCTCTCCATGTGACTCTCCTTAGGCACACTCTACATCATCCATCACTTTCCTCTATGGCCCCATAATCTCCTTGATCAGAAAATTTGGGACACAACTGAGTTACAGAGTAGGTTCCCCTGCATCCTGGATCACCATCTTGCAAAGGACCAGAAGGAGGAAATTCAAGAGCTTCCTGATAAGCTTTCTTTCAAATTTACTACAATTTAGAGGTTTTATGGCCCTGGGGCTTGTGGAAGGCAACTCAGTTTGGAAAATGAAGAAATTCTGTTTCTTACACATTTGAGTAGAATGTTACTAAATTTGCATCATTATCACACACAGACTTTTGGTTTTGTTTTTTGTTTGTCCTTTTTTCTTTACACAGTTGGATCATACTGTACATAGTACTTCACCTACTTTTATCCCCTTATGCTTAGACAGGAAATGTTTTGGTTAATATTCTTAAAGAATCCCACAGCTCCCCATTTCATAAAAGACCCAGGAGTCTCTAGTCTGGTCCCTGCAGTTTATGAGAAGTAGAAAGGCTGCACATTTAAGTCCAGCTCATGCAATTTAGCTGCTTAGTCACATGCACACACACACACACACACACACACACACACACACACATCTCATAATTTTAAAAACAAAATAAAAAGAGCTAGGGATGTAACTCAGTTGAAAGAACTGGGCTCAATCTCCAGTACTAAGAAAAATACAACAAAAAACTTCAGTTTCCTGGCTTACACATCTATCAGCTTTACACCATCATTTTAATGTAATGTTTGAGTGGTTTCCTGGTTTTATGTTAAAAAAAAAATGTCTGGTAAAATTGTATGTGCATTTGTGTTTGACACAGCAAGTCCAGTTCTAAGAAGACACAAAATACATCATAGCAAAAGAATATTTCAAAATTACTACAATTAAATCCTCTTCATGGCAGTGTTATTTGTACAAGCAAAGACTGGAAACAACTGAAGTGTCTCTCAATAATGAACTAACTAGACAAATACTTAAATAAGTGATCCACATCTTAAAAAGTGGTTCATTATGTAACTTTGAAAATGCAACTTGGCAAGACCTTGTCTCAAAGAGCAACATGGGCTGGGGAATTTTGTTTTTGTCAAGACCATGGGTTTAGGCCCCAGTATCACAGAGGAGGGAAAAAAAAGAGACAAAGGAAAAAGAAAGGAGAAGGAGAAGGGGAGAAGGAGGGGGAGAAAAAGGAAGAGAAGTTTTTCTTACTTATATGGTGCTACCATAAGATACATTGTTAAGAAAAAAAAGCTAGGTGGCAAAAAAGTAAGTTTATATGATATCATTAATCTAAGAAATTAAGAGGTGCATACACACAATGCAGTTACTTACTTTTAAAATTAAAAAACCACAACTTTAAAAATAATTAACTATTGATGCAGAAGGAGAGCAATAGAAAACAAAAGAATTAAGGTTAGACTTAATATAATTCACGGGATAGATTTTACTTTGAATCCATAAGATATTTTACACAATTATAAAACAGAAAATTAACCCACTCTGGGCAGGTAAAACAGATAGTACCTTTCCCTCTTCTTCTTACTCAGTACAACTAAAATTCCTGGATTCTGTGCTTCAAACAAACAAAGGAATTCTCTGGAAGTTAGAGATACGTGGAAGATGATTAAGGTCATTCATATCCAAAGGGTGATGGTGATGAGATCCTTCCACTTCATGTGTGCCAGGCTTACAACTAAGGAAATCCACAGTGGGCACAGATGAGACCATGATAACAGTCCCAACAAATCCCTTTTCTCTCTAGTCAAAGGAGCAGCAAAGGTGCAGCCTAGCAAGACAGAACATTTTCAGAGAACAATCACTCTACTGCAGCCAAACACCATTGGAAAACAACCATGGTCCCATATACATCACACACACACACACACACACACACACACACACAGGCCAAATTCAGGTGGAAAGTCTGGATGTTCACTTCATGAGGTTGTAACAAGAAACACAACACAGGCATCACAGTGGTGTCAGAGAAGGTCACGTGCAGGGACTTCAAGCCCCTCCCCCTCCTACAGTGTCAGTGGATCAAGCACTGTGCTCCTGCACCTTCAGGTGCCAGCAGAGGTGGGGTGGGGAACCTGGATGTTGATGACATTCACAGGAGATGAAAGAGACCACAGAGAAAGGACCATTATCAGATGCAGAGGATATTGTGGTAACGGTAAAAGGTTAATCCTCCAACAGGACAGGTGTGTATCCACAAAATAACAGTTACAAAGTGCATGAGGAAAACCGACAAGCAAGTCTTTTCCTTCCCCTACTGGAGCAAAGTCAGAGAAAAACAACATACAAGGATTACATAAGGTCTAAAGTCTCATAATACAAAGTTCCAGGTTTCAATTTTTTAATTACTTACCACATCGTAAAAAGTAAGGTCACAAAATGAATTTAAAAAGAATCATATTTCAACACCAATATGACAGAGATGATTGAATAGTCCAGAAAACAGTTGAAAGCAGCCCTCATTAAAATGCTTTAGTGACCAATTACAAACACCCTTAAAACAAGTGAGGAATTCTCCACAAAGAAATCAAAGATGTAAAGAAAAAACAAATGTAAATTTGAGAACTCAAAAATATAATAACAAAAACAATAAATAAATAACCCTCAGTGAATGGACTTAAGAGCAGAATGAAGAAGACAAAGGAAATAATCAATGAACAGAAAAGCAGAAATAATCTGAACACAAGAGAGAGAAAGCAATAGACTGAAAAATGACACAGCCTTGGGGACTTGTGGGGGGGGGGCTTTTTATAAATAAAAGATATGACATTTATTCCACCAGAGTCTTGTAATGAGAGAAGAAAGAAGATGGAACTGCAAACTACTCAAGAAAATTATGATTGAGGGGCTGGTGAGACAGCTCCACAGATAGAGAGCCTGCTTAGGTAAGCTTAGGCAAGCGCAGGGACAGTGCTTCAATCCCCGGCACCACATGCTGCGCCAGCCCCGCCCCACAGGGTGGGCTGTGCTGGCCACCATGACCAGGTGGAGTAGCACACACCTGTAATCCCAGCACTCGGGAGGCTGAAAGCAGGAGGATCGCTATGCGTCAGAGCTGCATAGTGAGACCCTGTAACAATCAAATACATTTTTTAAAAATGCTGGTTGAAAATGTCTCAGATTTGGCAAAAATCATTAACCTACAGGTTTAAGGAACTGACCTTATCTAAACAGGACAAATACAAAAAATTTCATGCCAACACACATCATAATGAAAACTAAAGACAAAATGTTAAAAACAAAGAAAGACAATTAGGAGCTGGGCGTGGTGGCGCATGCCTGAAATCCCAGCACTCGGGAGGCTGAGGCAGGTGGATTGTTGTGAGTTCAAGACCAGCCTGAGCTACAAAGTGAGTTTAAGGCCAGCCTGAACTGCATAGTGAGACCCTGTCTCAAAAAGACAAAAATAAAAAGAAAGAAAGAAAAGCAATTAGAATAACAGTATATTTCTTATATATGGAAGCCAGAGGAAGGAGCACAGTGCTTTCTGAGTGCTAAGAAAATGAACTACCTATAATCCTATACTCAGCCAACCTCTTCTTCCATAATTAAGGAGAATTTAAGTCATCTCCAGTGAATTAAACACAGAATTTGTACCTACCAGACTTACTCTAAAATAATGTCTACAGGAAATTTGTTAGAAAAAATTTAGAGCATTAGAAAAGAGAGAAAACAAAACTATGGTAAGAGGGCCAGCCTGACAGTTCAGCAGACTAAAGCTCCTGCTTAGGCAGAGAGCAACACCCAGGGCTTGATCCCCAGTGTGATGCTCCAGCCCCAACCCCAGGGCACACTGAGATGGGAGTGAGATTGGGCGTGGTAGCACAGGCCTGTAATCACAGTGTTTGTGTGGTTGAAAACAGGAGAATCACTACAAGTCCGATCTATGTAGTGAGACCCTGTAGACCCTGTATGTGGTAAATACATAGAATGGCTTTGTCATGAATTATTCAAATTATGTTTGATGGTCAAAGAAAAATTATAACATTATTATAACATTTCTAGGACATTGAAAGTCAAGAAAATAATGGCACTTAAGTAGAGGCAGGTTCTATTCATTCAGTTTGGTGAAATCACATCAGAACTCTGAAAAATTATATAAAAATAATACAATACCTAAATAACCACTAAAATATTATACAAAGAGAAACACTCAAAAGCAATATAGATAAGTAAAAAATGGGATTCTGAAAAATATTCCAAAAACCCACCAAGTAATGGGAAAAACAGAGAAACAAACTTTTGAAAGAAGACAAAAACAAGAGCACAGTTAGCCTCTATTTTGTCAATGATCATATTAAATGTAAATATTTTAGGCATGCAAATTAAAAGACATAGTAGAGATTGACTCGTAACATGGCCTGCCTGTATGCTATCTAAAAGAAACTCACTGTATAGGTAACAAATGGACAAGTTGAAAGCAAATGAATAAAAATATAGAACACACAAATATTATCAAGGGAAAGCAGTACTTATTGTATTAATAGTGTATTTTGGCAGAAGAATAAAGTGGAAGCCTTTAGTTTATCTACTATTAAGACTGAAGAAGGATTTTTTAAGACTGCAAGGACAGCCAACATTTTGGCCCTAGCCCTTCAAAGTCAGTGGGGACACAGGGCATAAGAGAACCTGTACTGTAACATCCTGTAACTCAGTGGTGTCCCACATTTTCTGTTCAAGGAGATTGTGGAGCCACAGAGGAAAGTGATCCATGAAATAGAGTGTGCCTAAGGAGAATAACCTGGAGAGAAAGCATTCTCTCAGGCTTTCATAGAGAGCAAACTGGTCAAGCAACGGCTGTGGCTCATCCACATGGCTGACGCTGACAAAGGATCTACATACTGCTACACAAGGTTTAAGGGTAAATCCTGAAGGCATTTGATTGACCTTGTCAGATACGAAAGGTTTGTGTGTGTGTGTGTGTGTGTGTATTTGTTGTTGTTGTTGTTGTTATACAGGTCTTGCTTTATCTTGGTTTTAACCATCCAGCAGAAAAGTATAAAAACAAGGTATATAAAGTAAAACCATATTAATATGCTGAGCTGTAAAAGACTCAAGTCAACAACTTCTTTTTTTTTTTCTTAAGTTTATTGGTACAATTTAGAAATAAATATTGATCACATTCATCATAGTGAATGAAAGACACTTTCGCTTTTCCCTACTTCAACAACTTGGATGTGGGCTCAGGTTCATCCCTGAACTCTTGGGACATAGATTTTATAATCCAACCAGGACATTGTGCCTCTGCATGTCTGTCAAGTCAACAACTTCTGACACTGCCAGTCCTACAGATGACCCACTCCTGTTGTGGACTACTGGACTATATTAGATTATTTTGCTAAATTCACACCCTACAATATTTGGCAATGGAACACCCATCTCTGACAAAACTGAACAAAACAGGGGGATATAAATGAGGGACCATATATATATATATATATATATATATATATATATATATATATATACACAAATTAGGATAGATATACAGCTATTTTCTCTTAGTTCAATGAGGAAAGATTTGTACTAATAGTGTTTAGCCAAGACATCAAGTCTGTATCTTGTACTGTGAAGACAACAATATGCAATGTATTAATTATTGCAACTGTCCTGTAACTTGTTCTGAAACTGTCTCATTACTATTTCTTTCTCAATAAAATTAATTTTAAAAAATGGAAAATAAAAGACTTTGTACCTAACTACTATAATCAAGACTGGGAGGTCCTAGTGCGGAGATCACAGCATGTGGGTCAATGTAGCAAGCAGTCAACCCGGAAGTAGACAACCCACACAAAAATCAATTGGTGTTTGACAAGGTGCAAAAGCAATTTAATGAAGAAAAGGTATAGGCTTTTCAGTCATGTGTTGGAACAATTGTTCTTCTACAGACAAAAACAAAAACCAATAAATCTCGATCTAAGTTACACACTTTATTTTAAAAATCGCTACAAAGTGATTACAGGTTGATATGTAAAAATCTCAATAGAAAACAAAGAGAAAGCCTTCAGAATATAAGCAGTCCCTAGACTTGATGCTCAAAGCAGGATCTGTAAACAGAAAACAATGCTAAGTGTTCTGCGCAAAAATTAAAAATGTTTGCTTTGCAAAAGACCCTGTTAACGGGATGAAGAGCAAGCTTCAAACTAAGCAAATATTTCCAACCCTTGTCTGACAAGAGCCACTATCCCCCAGACTTCAAAGAACAATTCTTAGTAGCTAAGTCCTGAAAGCAGCCTGTGCGGCTATCAACAGATGACTGGATAAAGAAAATGCGGCGTTGTCTTAGTTACCTTTTTACTCGTTGCTGGGAGAAATAGCCCACACTCAAAATGAAGGAAGGAAAGGCTTATTTAGCTCACCGTTACTGGAGAGTTCAGTCCAGATTCCGCGGGCTCCAAGGCAAATAACAGCGGTTCATGGCAGCAGAAAACAATGAAGAGCAGAGGAGGAGCAGCAGCTGCGGCGTCCATCAGGCCTCTCTCTTCCTTCTACGCTGACTGCGAAGACCGAAGACCGGTGCTCCAGGCTGAAGACCCGAGCTCCTCCAAAGTGGTGCAGCTTCGAAGATCAAGCTCCTCCAAAGAGGGACACTTCTCCACTGAAGCGGGGCAGGGCTGGGCCCCCAGTCCGGGAACTGACGGAGATGGCACAATGTATCAACCAACACAGATGTCTGCAAAAAATGGAAAACTACTCTGTTATCGAGAAGAATAAACTTGAATTATTCTTCCTGATACTCATAGGAAAATGGATGCATACAAAGACACGATGTTAAACAAAATGAATTAGACACAGAAGCTTAAATATTGCATGGTTCCTCTTATATGAGAAACCCAAATTATAAATAAAGAGCAAAATAAAAGCTTGATAATAGATTGTAAGGGGATCTTGCCCAATGGAAAGGGGATCAGGAGATGAAGGGGGGAGGAAGAAGAGAAGGAGGAGGGGATAACAAAAGAATAGAGAGATAGTGTATACATGTACCAATTCCCCACAAGCAATATAATCCTTGTATACTCAAACTATAGAATAAAAATAAAAAGGAAAAACATTTTACATAACAGCCCAATTAGAAAATGGGCAAAGGACATGGAGAGTCCTTTCACCAAAGAGGACCTTAGTTAGTAAGTACACACAAGAAAAGATGTTGTCCATTGTTACCCATTAGAGAAACTCAAATTAAAACCACAACCAATTGCTGCCCACGTGCCACAATGTCTTTGGAGTGGTAACAGCAAACGTCGGTGGAGATGCAGACTAACTGGACCACGTACTCCATTCCCAGGAAATTAATCTAGCACACCACTCAGAAATTTCTTTAAAAGCTAAATCATAAAATATGAAATTACCATATAACCCATATTTCCTTTCTGGGCATTTGTCTCAGAGAACTGATGATTTAAATCCACACAGAACCCCGTACATAAATGTTTAGCTTGGTGTCTAAAAGCCCCAAACTGGAAAAAGCCAGATGTCCTTCAAATGGATGAGTCATTAGACGAAGCGCGCCACAGCTGTATGACAGAGGCCTACTCAGCAAAGGGAAGCAACGACCCAGAGGGTCGCCAGAGAATTATGCTGAGCTTAGAGAGCCAGTTCCAAGAAGTTCACACTGTAGAATCCCATTTTCACACATTCTTGAAATGACAAAACTGTAGAAATGAAGAGCAGATTAATGGTTGCCCGGAAGGTAATAAGAGAGTAGAAGGTAGAAGGAAGTCCTGTGGCTACGAAGGAGCAGCCACAGGATGCCTTGTGAAGATGTCACTTTTCTGTGACCGTTGACCATGCCCAGGGCTGTTGATTGACCTAACTGACGTGGTGCTCTGGCCTTACAGGTTGTTCCTGATGGGGGGAATGTGTATGGTATTTCTCTGTAGCATTTCTTACAAACGCACGCGAAGTTACTATTATTTTTTACAATAGAATGACTATTTTTTTTAACCTTAAAAAATCCAAGTAACCAAATAGTTGATGAGGGCAAACTAGCTAATGAAATTAGCAAGGAGGGATTGAATTAGAACACACCTATTTTTCAGTCTCAACAGAAGTCGTATTATAAGTACGAAAAATTGATCTGGATCAGAAAATTGGCCTCTCCAAGGACCTGAAAGGTTTGGATCTTTCTCAAAATGATGAAATTAAATAATACAAATTTTACAAACTAGTAATGTGATCAAAAGTGTTTGTGGCTCTGGAGATTGAACCCAAGGCCTCTTTCCTGAGGTATAGCCCCAATCCTTTTTAATTTTTTTTTTTAGTTTGAGGTAATCTTATCAAGTCTCTAAATTTCCCAGGCTTGGCTCATACTTGAGATCCTCCTGCCTCAGCTACCCAGAGTTCTGGGATCAAAATATTTTATGAGAATAAATTAATATCTGTTGGCCTTGGCCTCGTCCCACCCTTAGCCCCCTGCCCTTTCCATTTAATGGCAAATACTTGTCCTGTTCTCTGATTCTGTGAGATCAATAGTTTTAATGCCACATATGGATGAAATCAAACAATGCTTGCCCGTGTCAGGCTGAGTTTACTCAATGTAATGTCTTTCACCTAGATGGCCCCCCCATACTGCTATTGGGACTGATAGGTCTCGCTGAGGCTTAATAGAATCCCATTATGCGTGCATACACCTCGTTTTCTCTATCCATGCTTTCTATAGTCAATAGTGAAGCTTTGTAAATGGCCAAATAACTGTAAAACTCAATGTTAAATACTCTCACAACAAAAAATAAATTTTTGAGGTGAGATATGTGCTGATTACCCAATGTATACATGTATCACGCAGTACTCCACAAATGTGTAAGTTATCACATGCTAATTCAAACCTTTTCATGAAAAAGCACAAACAAATTTGTATCAATATGCGTATCTTTATTTCCTTGTCAAGTAATGAGCAGGAGGTTAATAATTTTAAAGTGGACAGGATCACAAATTCTATTTCACAATACCTGCAAGAGCTCTAGTGGTACGCGGAAATATCAGTAACAAAGTCTCAGCACATACAAAATGCCACCAGCGTGGGAGTTCAGTCTGAGGGAGCCCACTGGTGTAGTTCATCTGGGTCCTTCAATAAATTCAAAGATGGGATGGGGAGGGGAAGGGAGAGGGGAGGGGCAAGGAGAGGGGAGGGGGAAGGGAGGAGAGAAGAGGAAAGGGAAGGGGAAGGGAGGGGAGGGGAGACCTTGAACCTCCTGGAAACTGTCCCCAACCAATCCTATCAGCAATCTGTTATGCTACTTCCTGCCTCTAACTAAACACCATCAAATTTGCAAGCACTAACCACTTTGGTGAGTTAGGACAAGATCACCTTGCCAGTAAGATGAGCATCTTTTATTAACAGGAGACTGAATGTTCTAATCTAAACAACTCTCAGTTCCTTGAACTCCCTCAGAAAACAAGCTCTGGCCCTCAGCCTCCAACAGGAGAGGAAGTTTTCAGCTACCAATCCCTCCACCACAGAAATTCCCACTTTCCCTGAGCCAAGATTCCCAGTATGTGGCCTCTCCCCATGAGTGCCAGATCACCTGGAGAAAGGATGGGAAAATGCCAGTTCACGGGCCCATGCCAAACCCCCAGAGAGAATCTGTCTCAAGGAGTGGGTGGTGCCACCCTGTGGCACTCGATTTAGATCCTGACTTAGGTAGAACCATCCCAACCTCTCAACCTTGGCCTCTCACACGGGCCAAGATAGGAAAGCAACCCACATATCGGCCCACAGATGAATGGATAAGGTTTGGCACACAGACACAAGGGCGTACCACTCGGCCATAGAAACATGGCACGGCTTATCAGTCGCATCAGTGCCTTGCGTGAACCTGAGGCATATTAGCCTAAGTAAAAGAAACCAGACACAGAATGACAAAGTCTACATGATCTTATTTACATATGGGTCCAAAACAGTCAAGGTCAACGGATCAGAGAGTAGAATGGTGATTTACCAGATGCTGGGGGTGGGGTAGACAGATGCTGGTCACAAGTTACACAATTTGAGGTGGCAGAAGGGATCCATTTTTTTAAGAGATCCATTTATATCATTGTGAACAGAGTTGATAATGATATGCTATATACTTAAAGACTGATAAAAGAGTAGATTTTGACTTTTCTCTAACTAAACACCAAAACAGTAGATGTTTGAGGAAAGGCGCATGGTAATCATCTTCACGTAAATCACCTGTATTTCCAGCACTCTGGGAGGTTGAGGCAGGAAGATCACGTGTTTGAGCTGAGCCTGGGTAACTTAGAAACTTAGAGAGATTCAGTTTTCAAACAAAAATAAAATAAAATAAAATAAAAAGGGCTAGGGAAAGTAGCTCAAGGGGAAGCTTCCTCGGTTCAAGTCACATTATTGTACCCAAAAAAAATTATTTTAGCTTGATGTAACCATTCACAGTGTTTATCTGTACCCAAACATCATGTTGTTGTCCATTATAAACAAGATAATTTTTATTTGTGGATGAAAACAACAAAGCAGAAAAACTGAGCTGGGATAGCAGGTGTAGATTTTTCCCAGGGGATGACCCTAAGTACTAAATGAACCCTCAGCAAATGAATGAATGAACAAATGAATGAATGAATGAATTTGATGACTTCACTGACTGGTTAATTCACAAATAAGTTCATTCATTAACAAATGAAGACATGAATAAGTGGGTAGGTTAATACGCCAGTGCTTCTGAGAAGAGGCAGAGCTGGTTCCATGCAGGGATTGTGGGGAAACAGCTGAGAGGGACACCTGCCAGCCCGCCTGCTATCTCCCCACCAGCCCATGTTGATGAAGCCTTCGGAGAATCCACAGCCCACACCCAGCTCCCCATTGCCTCCTGGGAAAGGTGCCCTGTGTACCCCAGGACAGGAGCACCTAACAGCACTCACAGTGACAGATTTTTCCCAGGGGACAAGTGTTTTGTGTTTCACCCCTATTTTACCAGGAATGTTTGTATGTGTCTTGCACTCCAAATAAAATAATTATTTGCAGGGACATGAAAGCCATCAGCATCTGAAATAAAACGCTCCAAGCTGCTGAGCAGACGCATGCTTGCCTTCTGGGGAAGCAGCCCGCCTTTGCAGGGCCCGCGACAGTGAACACACATGTGTGCACATCAAGAACTCGAAGAAGCTCTTTTTCTCCTCTGCTCTCTCCACCTTCTTCCCCTTACACCTTTCCTCTCCACCCCAGGAGCCCTTTTCCTGAGAAGGGTTTGGAGCCCCAGGAAGCCACAGAGAAGATGAAACGCCCTGACACAGCACCCTACAGCCCCCTCCCCTCTCCACCAGTCTGTCCCTGCCGCTCACTCTGTAGAAGCCAGCCCTGCACCTCCTCGCAGATCCTTGCCTAGCAATAGGAGGGACCACGACAAGCCATGGTTCCTGGGCAGCTGCAGAAGGATCTCAGGGCTGGTGTGACAGAAAGGGTGCTCTAACCTCACCACTTCCTCAGGGTCCTGTTGGAAGGGAGACCTCAGACTCAGGACTTGAGGCTCAGCTGCTGAGGAGAACACCCTTTGTAGGGTGTCAGGTTGGAGCCCTGGCCACGGGCACATAGGAGCACACTACCGCCCAGAGCAGGGCTCTGGCATCTTGCCCACGTGCCCAGCCATGCTATGTGGCCTTCACCATAGGGAACCCCACCATGATTCCCTTGCATTGTGAGCTCCTCTGGTCCGCGTGCAAGTGCAGGCCCAGATCTTCAGCCACTTTCTGAGGGGCTTCTTTGTTCCTCTGCTAAACCACCCGTTTCAGCCTGGTGTAGCTTCTGCAGGCTCTAAATCCCGAGAGGCAGGACAGGTTCGAGACTAGTGACTCTGTGGGGTTTATTTCTAGTCTCCTGGCCAGAGCACCACCACTCGCATGCCTCCGCTCCTTCTGTGACCCCAGCGTCTCCCCTCACCTTGGCAGGTGAGCAGGGTGGCAAAGCTGAAGCTGTCCTCAAGCCCTGGCTGGCACGTGTCATTTTGGGGGAGTTGCCGCCAGTGCTTCGTCCTGCCTGGCCTTCCGCCAGGTCCCGGGGACTCGCTGAGCACTCTGCTCTTCCACCCAAGGTTCTCTTCAGCTTCTCACCATAAAAATGGAACAAGGCAGTGTTTACGCTTCTAGCTACATTTATCTTTAAGAGCAAGATGTTGAGTTTAGTTTTAATGATGAAGAAAGCCTTTCAAAGGATAACTCACAGAACCTCATTACATCCTATAAAGGCCACTATTTAGAGATTTGGTAATTCCAGTGATAATCTTTTTAAAGCAGATTTATAGCAGAAAATAGTTAGATTCTTTGACTTCAGTTATAATTTTCCATTTTGTAATTTAATACTCCTTTAGTTTATATTTGCACATTAAAAATATAGCATCTAAAAGTCCATCATTAAATACTTTTAATAAGTGCAATAAATATGTTTTACAGTGTGCATAAATCTAAAAACAAAATCCAGCATAAATTGTTAATCTTACACTTTTTCTCATTAATTGCAATACATAAACATATGTTTTATACAAAGATATTTGCTACAAAATAAGTATAATAAATACAGTTTACCACATGTATTAATCTTAATAGTTACAAGCTGTTAATCTTATATATTAGGTAATAATTTGCAATAAATAATTGTTTATTATCTTGATGTTTGCTTGTCTTGGGTTTTAGCAATATGCAATAAAGAAATGCAATTTTGAATAATTTGATTGTAAGACTGCTGGGAAAATACAGTATGTTATAATTAGCTGGGAGAAGATTCTGCTCAGAAGAAGAGCTGTAGAAAAGGGGTTCAATAACCCAAACATATGTTATTGAGTCCATAAATAATTTTAAAAGTTAAGTTCGGTTTCAAACAAAATAAGAATTTTGAAACTTAAATACAAATGCAATTAGTGAAACATTTCACATTCTTCAGTGCTTTCGTCTGTTTATATTCAAAGGAGAGGGAGAAGTCTGGAAGCCCCAGCACGGCGCTGTGACAGGAATATGGCCGTCTCGGGGAAGGAGGAGCGGGTGGCCAGTCCCCAGCGCCAGCCTCGGGAGCAACAGCAGCCCCTCGAGAGCCCAGCTTCGGCCGGCACTTGCTAAACTGCATACACATTGTTCAGGGAGGGGGTGTCACTTTACTAAGCTTAATAGAAACTACTAATCTTATATGTAAAGGTAATAATTTATCATATATAAGTGTTCATTATCTGGGCATTTGTTTGTCTTGAAATTCAGCAGTATACAATAAAGCTATGCAATTTTGAGTAATTTTATTAAGGTTGCTAGAGAAATACGATGGAATGTAATGAGGTGAGGGAGGGTCTTACGGGCCAGAGACACCCCAGAATCAAACCAGGGTCTCCTGCCACCGATACCATGGAATTTCTACAAAGTCACTCAAAGCTGGGAAGGAATCAGTTTACCTTGCTCAGGTCCCTGGGGGAAGAAGCCTCAGAGGGAGAAAAGCAGCTCTGGCTAAGCTGAGACTCGGTCCCTTTGTGAGACTGAAGTGAAGTGCCCAGGAAGGTCTTGGGTGACACCCTTGGAGTCTTTCCTATCTGCCTGGGGGAAGCAGCCCAGAAACTCTCCCTTCCTGCAAGTGCTCCCAGCCTCCTCACTGCAGCCACCACGTGGAGTGGCATCCCTGCAGACAGAGAGTCCAGTCTGCAGAGAGGACGGTGCCAGCCGGGGGAGGCCCCGTGGGCATGGTCTTCATGGACCGCTAGCAGCCTAAGGAAAAATTCCTCCAGCCAAGAAAGGAAGAGAAGTGAGGAGGGAGGGAGGGAAGGAAGTGGGACAGGAGGAAAAAAGAACGAGGGAGGGAAACAAAGAATGAGAAGGGAGAGCCAAGGAAGGAAGAATGTAGAGGAGGGGAGGAGGGAGGCGTAAGAGGGAGGAACGAAACAAACAGAACACAGGTCAAAACACCCGCACAGAGCAGCCTGTGGAGCTGATGTACCGTTTTGTCCAGGCCTCTGGCGTCAGGTGCGCTCCGGAGCTGACCTGGCTTTCGCCCCTGCCCACAGCCCCTGCCAGGGCTCTACACTCCAAGCACAAGCGCTCTCCACGGGCGCAGCGAAACACAACCCACAGATGGTGAGGGGCTATTCACCAGGGAACCTAACAGCTTGTTCCTGCAGGAAGCTCCTGCCTAAGATGGACTTCAGGCAGAGCTGGTTCCAGGTCCCCAAGAACAAGTTCTGGGAGCCTGGGGGCAGAGGCATCTGAATACACGACAAGGTTTCTGTCCTCTCCTCCCTCCTACATGGTCAGACCCACAGACAGGGCCCCTGGCCGGAGAGGGCCAAGTTTCTCATTTCCTGCCTCCGTTTCCTGCAAAGCCCTGGCTGGCCCTGAGAGACAGCAGGTCTCAGGAAGCAGCTGGTGTCTTGGGCTTAGGAACTTGCTTCCACCCCACCGCCATAGCATGCCCTTGGTGAGGGCTCCCGCAAGGTCAGGAAGGTCAACAGAGCCCTGCCCCCACCCCGGTGGCAAAGGAAGGACAGGAATGGCAGGGACATCTCCAGATTGCCATGGAGCAAGGCCTGGCCGGGACTCCTGGCGGCAGCCTTGGGCGCCTGGGAAAGCCTGGGGCCCCAGGTGACGGCTGCACCCGAGCCCAAGACGACCAGCAGCTGAGAGCCGATGCTCCTCCCGGCAGATGGAAAGCGCCTTCGCCTTCGCCAGCCCGAAGACGCAAAGAGCAATCTGAGTCCCTGGGCGGCGTCGGGGCAACTGCGGAAATCACGCAGCCAGATGAAGCTCATAAATTTCCCCTATGAACAATTGTTTTCATTTCCCTCCCATGCCACTAGATATTATAAGTGGAAAGCAAAACACAAGTAAATATGTTCATTCCACTCTTGTGATCAGTGATAAACGAGAGGCTGCGGATGCTGGCAAAGGTCAGCGGGCTGCGCGCCGTGGGTCTGCGAGCGGACACTGCCACCCTCCGGCTGCGAGTGGTACTGCGCCGGCCGGCGCCGCCCGACTCCCTGTCCACTACCCAGGGGCTGCAGATGCCCGCCCCTGCTGCGAAATGCCACTAGGCTCCTGTTAGAGCTTTGATGCCTGTAAGTTGCAGAAATATTATAAAGTTCAAAAATATCTCAAAAATAGCTGTCATCCATGGTCACCTCTCTCCCACAGATGATCACTAATTAACATTTTGCTACATTTTCCTCCAGCCTGACCCCACATGTATTCTCCGATCGGCCTGTGCACCCTCTCACTAGCTCTACACACAAGAAACAATGCTGCTGATGGTGTCAAGCCCTGGTCTCTCCGCGTATCATCTCAAGGAAGATAATTTCCACAAATAGCTCATCAATATATTTTTAAAGGCTGCATAATATTTCAACTGTGAGTATAATCAAAGGCAGTTAATCATCCCTCCAGTATTGTTCATTTTGAGTGCTTCTAATGAATTCATCATGACAGATAATGCATTAGCAAAAGTACTTATGAATAAACTTTTGTCTGCATTGCTTAGATCACTAAATGTGGAAATTACTGAATGAAGACCAATGGGTGGAGTTACAACTCAACAACATTGTTACCCACATTTATAATAGATATGTGAAGAATATTACCAAAAAAAATGATAGAAGAATCAAAAATAGTGTTCAAATGAATAATGAAAGGCAGGAAGTTTCTGTATTGTTGACATATTAATTCCAATTTAACCAATCTTTCAACTGAAGTGCAATTCCAATCAAAATTCTATCAAGACCTTTCAGTTATTTTGTTACATTGACTCCAAAATGTATGCTTTTTTAATTAGTATATGTTTGCAGTTCATAATGATTACACTTACTGTGGGGAGTTGGGCCATGGACAAAAGAAGACATCTCCACCTTTTTCTTTTTCATCCCCACCCGTCCCTCCCTGCTCTTGCAAACTCTTGAAGAAAGATCAATTTAAAAATACAAGTAATAGGGCCAGCCAAATAGCTCAGCAGATTAAGTATCTGCAAGCAGGCGCAGGGACCAGGAGTTTAACTCCCAGGCCTGCCATGCCAACCCCGCCACCAGGGCACACTGAGAGGGCAACTGAGACTGGGCATGGTGGCTGGTGCCCTCGGGAGGCTGTAAAAGGCAGATCATTACGAGTCTGATCTAATAGTGAGACTCTGAACACCCTGTAGACCCTTCCCTAAAATACAAAAATAAATAAAATATAAGTAATAAATTCCAAAAATATCTTTACTTTAAAAAGAAAGAGAAAGACAAAAAGTAAGAGACAGAGCTGCTCAGTAGGGCTTTAAAATATATAAGAGAAAGCAATCACAATTAAAATAGTGAGGTAGGAGACAGTGCAAGAGTAAGCCCTAATAGCCGAACACGTCCATTCTAATGCAAAGGCAATTCCTGTTCACAGAACAGAGAAACTAAACGATGAAGCTCTAGGCGTGATCTGCCTTTCAGCCAGAAAACATGGAAAAATGAGTATACTACCTCTCGTCATGTCTTTTTAAATCCTATCAAGATTTAAAACTTCAGTAAAATGTAATAATATTATCTGCATCTGTTTTAATAAGGAAACTCTTTAATGCCATTTCCAAAGGCAGAAACTAGAAGGAAAACAAAAGATAGCTAGGTTTTGGGTTGTAAAAATCTAAAAGGCTCAGATGTGAAAAATGCAATTTTGAAACTGAAAGGAAAACCAAAACCAAGGAAAAAAAAAATATTGCCCACACATAACTGAAAGAAGATTAATGCCTCTACTGTATTAAGCTTACAAATGAATAAGAGGCAAATATTTCAGTAAGAGAAAAATGGATTGAAGTCATGAAGAGCAATTCACAAAAGAATAAATACAAGGGATAAATACACATGAAAGATGCTCAATTTTATTAGCAATCAAAGATATGCAAATTTTAAAAATACAAATGAGAGATCACGTTTGTCTCCCTATTGGTAAAGACAAAACCAGTTATACAGAATGTTTGTCAAGGTGTGGAGAAATAAACCCCTTCAGCACCACTCTTGATAGTGTAAATTAAGTAACCTACGCCAAGGATAAACTAGGAAATATTATCAAAATCCTTAGCAACGAATGGCCCAAAGATTCCACCTCCAAAGAAATTGATCACAGATGTTTGTAAGGATTCGGCTGAGTAGTTGCATTGCTATGAGAAACAAACCAAATGTTGAACAATATAAGAATATGTACGTGTTTATGTGTGTGACCAACAGACACAAAAATCCTTAAAATTAACAATGTACTTAACAGCATTTGAGATTTTTAGAGCATATTGTTTTGCAACAAAAAGCAAGTTACAAGCAGTATAACCTTCCCACACACAGAGGGAAAAAAGACCTGCAAGATATTCCTCCATAGAAGAATAACTGTGGATGAAATCACAAGTCATTTCTATTACTCTTTTTTTTTAATTGGTATTTTCTAACATTCTACGTTTAACAATTTCCTATCGATTGCCAATGAGAAAAATAGCTTTCGGGGGTATTCTGGGAGTGTCCCACTGATTCTGTCTCCCCCAGCAGAGCAGAGCTCTCATGTCCACAGGTCATTCTTTATTCATCAAATAGTCTCTGAGCAAGGAGCATTCTAGAACCCGGGACACAGCTGTGAGCCGGACAAAGCCCATCCTTCCATCCTTGTGAGCTCCTCCAAGATGAAGGCGACAGGAAAGAAGGGTAGAAAGCAGCAGCGGGGCACTGTTCTGACACCTGCTGCCAAAGCGGCAGGGCTGGAGAAGGTGGCAACCCCAAAAGGTGTTCAAGGATACCTGTGACCAAATGTATGCTGTTCAGGATAGGGATATGATTAATGGGTTTCTGAACATTTTTCTCCCTGGTTCCCATGTAAATCCACTATATTTATGTGGAAAAGAAAACCACATCTCCCTTACTAAATCATTTTTTAATCATTCAGTCTTTGCCTTTCTTGGCCCTGGCTTCTCTTTGCTTGGGCACTGGGTCCGGGGTCTGCACTCTCCCTGCCACCTCTCTAGGGGAAGCTGCTTCTCTGTACTCCTAAGGACCCCAGGGGGTGTGTGAGGGTGGAGGAACTATGAGCCAGATGCCAGGATACAGTCTGAGGTGAGTCCTGTGCCTTCCAGGGGCTCAGACACTGGAGTCCACACAGCTGTGAAAATGTGTCAGGGATGAATCTGTAACCTCCGTCATCCTCCCCCAAATCAGGTTCTGGACCCTCTGTGTGTACCTGGAGGACCATGTGCTCAGGATGGTCCTGAGACAAACTGCAAGTCCAGTTGGTGTCCTCCTGACCAGGGGCATCCCTTGCTGATAGACACAAAGGCACCAGAGAAGGAGGTGTCTGTGAGGACACTGGTAGCAGGGACTGCTGTCAGTACCCATCTGCCCCGAGTAATACATGTCATCAGAGATGGAAATCCCCCAAAGGGGACCCCGGGCACTGCACTCCCGCAGAGGCGAACCCAAGACTTGCCAGAGCTTTCCAAGCACTAATCTCTGACATCCCCCAAGTCCCCGAGATATCACAATGCAGCCCAGAGGCAGCCTCACAAAACCGAGACAGCCACAGCATCCAGTCAGGGGGCTCTTCAGCTCTGACCACCCTGACAAGGCAGCTTTTGTAAAGCAAGTAGCGAAGGCGCACACCTGGGAGCACCACTGTCTCAGCCTGAACTCTGCTGCCTCACCCTGGCACTCAGCATGACGGCTGGCACTGGGTAGACACGCAAAAAAGTATCTGCTAAATATAGTAAGGAACAGGGTGAGGGAAGGAGGTGTAGACCAGTCCAGTGGCTTGCCTCTCTAGAGCTTGCACACCAGAAGTGATACATTTCTGGGTGGAGCTCAGATCCCACCACTCAGGCCATCCTGAGCACCAGCTATGGGAGAGAAGAAGGACAGGCCCAGGCAGCCTCTGGGCCCTGGCACTGCTCATGAAGAGAGCTCATGGCTCATGGGGATCAAGGGCAGATAGCCCCTCATTTAAAGGTCTGTGCTCTTGGTGACCTCGTGGACAGAGAAAATAGGTCTTTTAGACCCTATCAAAGCTCCTCAGCCCCAGAGAGGTACACTCCATAGGGAATGATGTTACCACCAGCTCTGGCCATGGAAATGGTCTCCAGTGAGGGGTGAAAATGAAAATAGCTAAGAAACAAGGGATTGTTCCTCATAAACACAGAAGCAGTGCACTCATTTCTTGATTCCTACGCAGATGCTCAGCCACACCAACCCCACCGTTAGAGAGAGAAATGCCAGGAAGGAAGGGATCCAACACACTGACCCCCACTTCTCCCACCAGGCTGACACTCGGGATTGTCTGTGTCACCGCTCCTGTCACCAGGGAAAGCCCCAGAGGGCAATGTGAGGAGGAAACTGAGGTGAGACTGTGTATAAGAGGCAGAGCTTCCTGTGGGCAGGGCCCTGCACCCCATGGGCATGTTGGGGGACTGACTATCCCTGACAAAGGTACCCCTCAGTCACCTTCATTGCACTCAGTCTCACTAAAAAGAGACAGTGCTTCTGTGTTCTAGTAGGGATGGAGCCCAAAGTCTTCACACTGAGACAAATCTCAGGGTCTTTTTAAATTTTTTAGTTTGAGATAGGGTCTTGCTAAATTGGCCAGGCTGTGCTCATACTTACAATTTCCCTGCTTCAGCCTCCCAGAGTGATAGGATTGCAGGCATGGATCACCAAGCCCAAGGTGAGATCCCACATTTTAAACCAGGGATGCTGCCCCTCCATCTATTCCTTTCAGGGACCCAGAAAAAACCGTACAGTTGAAATGGGCAGCTGCGTCCTGAGAGCCTGGACTTGGGTCCACTGCTGCAGGCTGAGGAGGTCACCCTACCCGGACATAGAGGAAGCTCCAGGTAAGTCTAGAGAAGCAACCCAAAGTATGGTGAAAAAAACACTGGACTGGAAGAGGCCAGTGTGAAATAAAATCTGTGCAGCCTATGTCCCCAAGCCCGCAGGGCCTTGGGGAGCTAAGCAGAGTGTCAGGCATGGGGCAGGCAGCGACTCGGTGCTCTGGAAGCAGGGCTTAGGCTTGCACAGCACACAGCATGCCTTTTTCCGAGTGACTCTTTACAGTCAAGGATGCCCCAGAGGGATCTGCATTCAGTACCCCCTTCCCCAGCTCAGGTCTGATGGCCTGTGGGAGATGGCTGGACATTCTAAACTTGTCCGTGGAGAAGGGCATGAGAGCACAGCGCTGCAGGGGCCTGGGACCAAGCCTGAGTCCCTGCTGCAGACCTGAGCCGATCCATGCTCATTTGCTCTGCCCTCTGAAAAGCAGGCCTGAGGCACAGGAGAAAGCAGGCAAGGTTGGGCTTTGCAGGAAGCTGCAAATAGAGGCAAGCAGTGCTTGGCTAGGAATAATTAGTTAATTACCCTGAAAGTCTACTCCTACTTCACAGGGAGCTCCCAAAGAAACTCAACAACCAAGGTGAATACAGTCTTTCAAAGATCAAAATGAAAATGCATGTTTTTAAAACCCATGACGAGTGGAATTATCAGAATTTTAAATCAAGCAGACTCTGACCTTGCTAACCACAACCTGGCTGTTTCATACTCTTGGGGTGTGGGATACAGTGTCCCCATTATGCTCATCACTGCTGTCACTAAGTATGCCCTGGGGCAATGGCTGGGTTAGCCTCCTACCCACAAGAGTGAGAGCGGAGTACCTGGCCAGCCTCGGACAGCCTGGCCCCCCGCTCAGAGCGTGGCACAAGGGAAATAGGTGCCCAGAGAGCACCAGAGCCGGAGTGAGTGTGGTGGGCAGAGAAAGCCCTGAGCGCTGTTCTTGGAGCAGCCGCCACTCTGCGCTTTTGCTCCCAGTCTGAGGTCTCTTCCCAGCTCCATCTCTGCTACTCTGCCAGGCCCTGCCTCCTACAGCCAAGGGCCAGACCTGGGTTCCAGTGACCCTAGTGTTACCTCTTGTGAAAAGATATATGAAGTGCCAAGCTGAGGTTGCAGTGCAGACTCCCTAAACAATCAGATCCAGAGATAGGGACCAACATTTCCCTGTAGTTGGGTGACTTTTCTCCACCTGCTCCCAAGGGCCACTGGTGGGCAGCAGGAGGGTGTGTCCTGCCATTTCACACACACTTGGGTGTCTGGGTTTCCACCCCTTAGGAGTTGGATTGGACCCATTCCAAGACAGTCGCTCTCTGTCCATTTCTTCCCAGAGAACATTTCTATTTTGAGGAAGTTTAATTTGGGGCTAGTCGGAATCACAGTGTAAGGGTTTGCCTGAAACATGCTAAGATGCAGGCAGCTGCTAAATAAAAAGCCCCAAATAACCACACTCTATTTTTGCATTTTTAAAAGTTCTTTGAAGGGAAAAGAGAGATTAAGAAACACAGAATTTCTCTCTTTTCCACCTGGCCTCCAAGTGGTGAGAGAAATAGGAAGCCAGACCAAGGGCAGGGGGAAATCCTCACGGGCAGCCGGGCCAGCCGCACTCTGCCCAGAGCTCCTCCCCCACAGGTGGGGCTCCCTCCTGCTTCAGATATACCCATCCGTTGGGGTGTTCTGCCCCCAAGAAGGGCAGGGGGAGAAGTGTCCCGAGTCACCATCCTGTCCCCCGGCTCCTGGAGAACTGCCCTGCTGGCCAGGTGCCCACGCACAGCCCCAGTGCCAGCAGGCGGTGCGCGGCAGGCTCTCCGGAACCCAGGCCAGACTGGAGACTGCTTGGGCTCATTGTTAAGAGGATGGAGGATGAGCAGGGAGAAGCAGAATGCCACTCTGATTCTTTGTTAGAATCTCAAAAGCCATGAAGGACCTGGGTTCAATGCCCAGGACCAGAAAAAGTAAGTAGATGAATAAGCCTCACAGCCCCCTCCGTGGGTCAGGCTCCCTTTCAGAAGGGACATTAGGTGTTGCGTTCCTATTAGAAGCTCCGCGAATCCCCATATCTCCTCCATATATGATTCAAAACAGGCCTGCAAATTGCCACTGCTGCCAGGCTAAGCATCGGAAAGTTCTGCTTGACCTTTCATTAACATTTTTCTAAACCAATATGTTTGTTGGTTTTCTTTTTTCTTTCTTTCTTTTTTTTTTTTTTTTTTTGCTACAAGCACCCTGAGGAATTATGAAAAATACTTTTTTCTGTAGTTTATCCCATATGCACTTAATAGGCTCACAAATATAATACCATTATAAAAAAGAAAAACTGCCAACTCTGCTAAAAAAATTGTCATAACACTAAATTATTATATAAATATAAAAGGAGTGTGTCTGTAAAATATTCACTCAATGAACATCCCAAGGTGACGGTTTTGCTATGTTGTTTTTATTCCTGAGAGATCCATAACACATTTGGATATGGCACATGTCACCACATGAATCAGGCAGTTAATGCATGTGCTTTTTAGCAGCAGGGATGTCTTCCCAATAGAATGTGCTATAAAAAAATGTGGAGATCTGGCTGCTTTGTCTGATAGGCATAATTTAATGTCTTGCTTATAATACTGCATCTTAAGGAAAAATACACACTGTCCTATGTAGTTATTTACAATAGATTGCTAAGTCTATGCAAATATGTTTCCCCGAGCCCAGGATTATATAACAAAGGTCAACAATGTTTGAAATATTTTGAAACATATTCCCAGTATGCTTAGTGTATGGTGCTAATGTCCAATATATGCACATATATCTTAATATATTTCCAGATATTTCTGTTCGTTGTTCTCTCCAAAGCTTCCCACAGAAATGCTATTAGGGGAATGTTTTCTTCTGAAGAAAGCCAAACGTTGCCTATCCATCTTGGAAAAATTTATTAAGGTGGCTAATTATGCAGTCGTTAATATTGCATCAGCATGGAGGTTGCTCAAAGCCACTGCGGAAGAGAAAAAGATGGAGCCAGCTCGTAGTACTAGAAGCAGAGATTCAACATCTGCAAAAACTAGCGCATACCTATGTGACCGTGTCTCTCTGTCGCGGATCTCCGGATTAGGCCCTTCTACTCAGACACCACCTGCAGGCCTGTGCTCACATACACACGTGGGTATGGGAAGTGGTGCACACAAAACCAGAACTACAGACGACACATGCTACCTCTCCCTTCCAAATATTGAAAATTTTTGCCCCTATTTTTCTGAAGGCAATTTTCTGATCCTATGCAAATTCCATTCAGATCACTCAGGAAAAATGCTCTGGGCTGCTTGCAAAAAGATTGGAGAAAGAAACCATAGAGCCCAGACCTTCACTGTCCAAGCCATGTCCAGGAAAGAATGTGAAAGACAGGCTCATGCGTACCAAAGGTCTCTGGAAGCTGAATCTTCAGGGACCCCCCCCCCCATCTCACTGTTCTCTTACCACTCCCCAGCTCCTACGTTGGAGGAGATTATAGAAGACCACGCAGTCACTCAGACACAAAACAAGCAGCCGAGGTCATTAACATGAGGGCAATTCCAGGGAAGGATATTGCTTCCCAGGTATGAACCAGATTGGACTGATCAGCTATTTTGTTCATTTCTATGCTGCTGTGACGCTGTAACTGTCACAAATGCTGGGTCCCAGTGTCACTCCCAAGGTTCCTTCTGCCATCTTCAGACCATCTTTAGGATCCTCAAAACTCCAAGGCAAAGAATTGCCAACTAATCTGTTTTTAAGACATTGCCCAAATCGCCCACTTTCAAGGAACAGGAAGCGTGCCTAGACATGATGGTCAAACCAGCACCATGAATTCGAGTCTTTCCCATGGAATCCATCAACCCAACACAGCCTGATTGAGAAGGCCTTTGAAAATGCTGTGAAAGAGGCTTTCTTTGACATGCTCTGCAGCCGTTTCCACAGGCATGTGCTTCCCAGTGCCTTCCTGATGGGGGAATCTCCCAGGAGAGTAGCCACAGACACAGACCACAACAGGTATCCACTTGGAAGGGCCCACTCCTCTCTTCCTCCAGAAAGGAATAGCATTGTCAGACACAGCTCCAGAAGCCTTCCACTTCTTTCTCTAGCTTGGAGTTCACTGAGCCCCAGGAAGGACCCCAAATGTACACAGAGAGAGAAAGTTGGGACAAGGCACTTATACACTACAAATGCAGCCTCTATTTTCTCCAAAACCACAAACCATTTTGTAGAGCATTCCAGAAAATTTTGAGAAAGGGTTTTCACGAGAGCCAAGAGAGCTATGAGCATCTTTGTTCTCCCAGTGGAAACTCAACGGTATATAAGAGAGAGCAAATGTTAAATCATTTAAAGAGAGCTATTTTTCATAGTTTCTAGTACATAAATGTGCTTCAGTACGTGTTATTGTAAAATAGTGTTTCTACTTACATTCTTATACATCTGTTGTTGTGTTTACTCATCTCTAGTTCTGACTTTTAGAAATAGCAATAAATCTATTTTTTAATCCCCTCTCCTGATGACTGATTATTCATCGCTAAAAGGGATGGAGGGAAGCCCATGTGACAAGTGATCCACCCGCATCAGCAAGCTCCACTTTTATAAGATAAACAGGGTCTGGGGAGATTCTTCTCCTGTCCTGGCTAGTTTATGCAAACTAAATAAGGAGTTGGTGGCAGCTCAAATAAATATGAATTACCCTCCAGTGGAAAATCCAACCACTTGTTACAGTCAATTTCAGCAAGGAAGAGCCAATGGTAACAACTGCAAAAGGAATACGATTCATTTTTATGCTGTATTTCTAATACAAAGATCACAAATGGCTTCGTGGAGAGTCAGTCATCACTGGGCAAAACCAAAGAAGATGAGAAGCCAAAAGGGGAGAGGGAGAAGCGAATAGAGCTGGCACTCTGGACCCTGGCAAGAGCACAGGAGTTACCAGAACAAGCGTCTAAAGAAACACGTAAGTCAGGAGAAGTTAGGCTTTTACTCTGCTGTAACAAATGACCCCCAAGTCTTGTTAGTTTGACAAAGCAAATATTACTCTTTTGCTGCCATGAAACCTGCTGAGTGCCTGTGAAAGCTCACAGGGACAGCTGTCTGGCCTGCCTTCTCTGGGGCCCATGAGCAGGCTGGACTGATGGGGTGGCCCATAGGTCTCATCACAAGGCCTCTACAGTTACCTGAGGAAAGAGGGCCTTGCTGAGCCACAAGTGGCACTGCTCTGCTTCGGCCTGGGACCAGCCCTCTGGTCACAGTATGACATCACTTCTCTTTCTAAGGGAGCTGAGCAATTTTGTTCAACAGAAGGAAATGTTCAGTGAACATCATTATCTCTCCCATAGGTGACAGATCATTTCACAGGGTCAATAATTGCATGGCCAAAGTGAAAAGGACGACACTCCCCAAGCAATATACAGCATAAAGGACTGTCTAAGCATTGTTCCTCAATCCATAAAATAGGGCAACACCGTCAGTCTAACAGTTTATCATCAAGATCCAAGACCTCATGTTTTTGTAAATCCACATTGTCAGTGCACAAATACGGGTTGGAGGGGATAACAACCCCTAGCTGTCTGGCCAGCAGCACAGCATGTTGTATCAGGGATGCTCTTAGTTCCAGGACTAGAACTGTAGTACCCAGAGCAGCCACCCAAAAGTAAGGCCCATCCAGTTCTACCTGATGTCCAGTTGATTGCTTTGAGTTACTTCTGCTTTTAGTGCCTTTCAAATTTACTTTTGCTTTAGCATATATGCTGGTGCTATCCACTTACCTATTTTGTGTTTATTGGTTCACACCTTGGACTATTGGCTAGAAATTTTTTAATGAATTCCAACTCTACCTCAGAATATTTTATAGCCCAGAGTTTTTAAAAAGTACTTAGATGTGCACTCAGCCCATGATCAATCCTGTTTCTTTTTATACACTCAAAGGGAAACTATAATGGATCTATGAGAGGGTCACAGAGTCTGGTTAATTTG